>PVJI01005805.1:0-92423 GCA_004026765.1 Micronycteris hirsuta | reverse complement strand
AAAATCGATATTTAAAAATATGTTTGGGTTTGAGAAAGGAGATATTGATCAGCTGACTATTGTCCATAATTTTGTCCTATACTGGACATTTAAAATAAGTGCTTAATAAGCGTGGCGGTCTGTCCAACAGGAGCGAACAAACGCAGACGTGTTGGGCCAACCACTCCAACATGAGGAGTTAAACTTCTATAAACTTCTTCTCATAAATGGGGAGCCACTCCTGATAAAGCTCTCAAACAGAACAAAGTCTAGTCTTCTCTCTTTTGAAACATAACTGCATTTCTGAAAATTTAGTAAAAAAATACTTTGTGTTAATACATAAAATGGAGTTAGGTTCTGGCTTCGGGTAATTATGAACCCGGTTTTCACCCATGCGGGTGTTTTGTGGGAAGGTGTCTTTTCTGAGCGGCTGTCCCGTGCGTCCTGGGATGTTTAACCTTGCTGGCTCCTCCCTCTAAACTCTGTAGCACCAGTAGCTCTACCCTCCTCATTGGTCAGACAACCAAAAATATTCCCATAAATTTCCTCCCCAAAGCACTTCATAGCGGCTGTAGTGCCCCCGCTGAGAATCACCTTTGAGACAAAAGGTGCAGGAGGCCCAAACCCCTGGATCTGAGGGAGGCAAGAGGAGGGATCTAGGAGGGCGCCTCGGTTTCTGGTTGGGCGGTGAGATGGATGGTGGAGCCAGTTTGCTAAGATGGGAGGCAAGACTGGATCACTGCATTTGCATGTGCACATGGAGACAGAGGAAGGGATTTTGGACGAAAGAAAAGCTTCCAAGTACCAAGTCAGGTTAGCACCACCTTCTTGGTACCTTGCTCCACGTCCCTCTCTCCATCGCCATACTGGCCACCTCTCCCCGGGAGAGGGGAGTGACAGCAGCAGCCCCCTTGCTGGTCTTCCTCCACTCCTCTGCCCCACAGTCCATGTTCCACGCTGCAGCCAGAGCTTTCTACAGCGCCCCCTGCCTATTGCCATTCTTTCTTGGGAAAGCCTTCCCTGATCTCCCTGCCCCCAAACAGCTGGCTGGGGAGGAACAGAGTGAAGAAATAAAACAGAGTTACTATAGTCACACTGCTAAATTACTAAAATCAAGTAGATTGAAGTATGAGGAAATGGATTCTATTCTTGTTCTAACTAGCCTGGGAACTTAAACTTATGAACTTTCCAGTCCTGTGTCAATGCCTGGGTATACATCAGACCTCCAGATTACCCTGTGATTAGCCTCGAAGGACTCACACATCCAGACCATCTGGCATCCATCATCCAAACCGCCTCTCCTCCGACTGGTATGGTCCTGGGCCAATCCTAGGCTAAGAATGCAGGACTGAGTATTCTCAAGAATGCATTTTTTATTATAAGAAGTCTTAACTTTCTTTTTTGGAATATTTCTGGGTTTTTGCCTACCTAGGTTTCCAGTTTACAAACTCTAAAGCCCTTGAATAAATCTTTAACATTTCTTTCTAGCCAATGTTTCCCAATTCACTTATGCTTAATCGACACTGGGTTTCTGGACACATAGAAGGAATTCATATAAAAAGACTAGCAAGATTGCCCAGCTGGTGTAGCTCAGTGGATTGAGCGCGGGCTGGGAACCAGAGGGTCCCGGTTCGATTCCCAGTTGGGGCACATGCCTGGGTTGCAGGCCAGGTCCCCAGTGAGGGCCATGTGAGAGGCAACTATACATTGCTCTTTCTCCCTCCCTTCTCCTCTCTCTGAAAATAAATAAATAAAATCTTAAAAAAAAAAAAAAGACTAGCAAGATAATTGTCAAAACATGCCTAGTACAGTAGTACCTCCTTATCCATGGGGAGTACGTTCTAAGACCCCCCCGTGGGTGCCTGAAGCCGTGGATAGTACCGACCCCTATATATGCTATGTTTATTCCTATATATATATATGATAAAAATTAATTTATAAATTAGGCACGGTAAGAGATTAACAACAGCCACAATAAAACAGAACAATTATAACAATATACTGTAGTAAAAGTTACATGGACGTGATCTCTCTCTCTCAAAATATCTTGCTGTACTGTACTCACCCTTCTTTTTCTTGTAATGATGTGAGATGATGAAATAAATGCCAAACCAGCTCCCAAATGTGTGAACCGCCCCGTACTTGCAGTAAGTGGTTTGGTATCACTTGTTTCAGGAGATCCCTTGCTGAGGTCTTCCTAGAGGGTTAAAGCTTTCTGGCACAACACGTTTTGTTTACCACCCCCAATTTAATGCCTTTTCCATTCTAACGAAGCACTTAACACACTGTGGCTGTAACTTTTGCAGTTTGAGGTGCAACAAAAGCAGCACGAATTTCTTATTCTTTCTTCACAATTTCGTGGATTTATTCTTACCATAGATTTTAACAACCTCAGCATACATTTTCTTTTTCTTTCCTTAAGTCAAGAACTGTCACCTTGTCACTTTTCAAGGAAGCCCTTCTCAGCCTCTTTGGCCCGCCCAAATTGTGGTCATCACTATCCTAGCACTTTGGGGCCATTATTAAGTAAAATAAGGGTTACTTAAACAGTAGCACAGTGATACCGAAACAGTGGATCTGATAACCGGCTACTGAGTAACTAACAGGTAGGGAGTGACACGGGACAAAGGGATGATTCATGTCCTGGCAGGACTGAGCGGGATAGCTTGAGATTTCATGATAATCAGAGGGGTGCGCAATTTAAGACTTATGAGTTGTTCATTTCCGAAATTTCCCGCTTAATATTTTAGGACTGCGGGTAACTGAAACCGGGAAAGCGAAATTGAGGTAAGGAAGGACCACTGTAACGAGATTCACTTTTGTAACATCTCTGAGAGCAATCCTTATCTATTTTGCTCACTGTTCAATACTCCACGCCTCACAGTAGGTGCTCAAGAAATATTTTATAGATGAATTGGTAGATGAATGACTTAATTTCTGCAAAGACTGTCTATAGGGGTTCCGGGCAGGGATCAACGAGGTTTTAATTTCCTGGTCCCTGCGCCTATCCAACCCCTCTCCCGAGCAGTCTTGGCTGCGTTGCCACCCGGCCTCAGTTCCCCCGCCAGTGCAGTGGGCAGGCCTTCGGGGCCGGCCGCGACGTTCCGCGCTCGCGGACCTGTCTCCCAAGCCGAGGGCCAGGCGCGCGCCGAACGTGACTGGCTGGCCAGTCTGGGCCTCCAGTGTCGCTATTGCTCCCGCGCCGCGCCGCGCACGCGCGCAGCTCTGCGCCCCGCCCCGGCCCTCCCCTCTCCGCCTTCCAGCGCTCCAGGTCCCGCGCGCGCCGGCGCGGGAGGCGGGAGGCGGGAGGCCGGAGGCTGGGGGCGGTGGACGCAGAGGGAGAGGGGCGGGCCCGGCCCGGCTCGCCCCGGCCGCCCGCGCGCGGCTCTTAGAGCGCCCCGGGCCCAGCCCGGTTGGCGGCGGCAGCGGCGCTTGTAGCCCGAGGCCTCGGTGGTGCCCGCGCGCCGCGCCGCAGACATGGCCCTGGTGACCCTGCAGCGCTCGCCCACGCCCAGCGCCGCCTCCTCCTCCGCCAGCAACAGCGAGGTGAGCCCCGGGCCCGCGGCCCTGGCCGGGCCGAGCAGCCGCCGCACCAGGCCTTGGCCACGAGTGCTGGGCGGAGGGCGCTGGGGCGGCGAGGGGGCTGCTGCGAGCGGTACGGGGCCTGCGGGGACGCCGCTGTACCACCCCACCTGGCCAGCCGGACTCGAGTGACTGTTCGCGAGACTGTGTGCGAAGTTGTGACCCCTGCCTGGTAGTGACTGCGGGACTCTGCGCGTGTAACCCCCGTCTGGGAGTACGTTGCCGGTGTGACCCCTGACTGGGCGTGACTGTGCAGTGAAACTGTTTGGCTGTGACTCCTGCCTAGGGGTGACTTTGGAGACACTGTGTGTAACAGTGACCCCCCCCCCACCAGGTGACTATGCGGGAGACTGGGTGTACGACTGGGACTCCTAATTGGCTGACTGCGGGAGACCACGACCACAGTTCTGAGATTTGTGACCCTGTGGCTGGTCCAGGCCCTCTCCCTGAGTGCCTGGCTGTGTGTATGTGAGACTGTGTGCGACTTGCACTGCACGTGAGTCTGTGGCCTGTGTTCTGGGAACTGTGCCTGTGTAATGCTGCGAGAGAGGCCACCAGCGAGCCCCTGTGAATGTGTGAGATTGCTTCTTTGATTGCATGCCCCTGGAGTCCAGGCTCTTGGTGTCAGTGGCTGTGCCTGTGTCACCGTGACAGTGACTGAGTGAGCTCAGGGTGCTGTGTGACTGTGTCTTATGTCATTGTGTGCACCTGAGTCTGGGTTTTTCCTTTTTGTGATATCCCTGGGGGCTGCATGTTTACCTGTGTCTGACTGCGTGGCAGAGGCTGGTTCTGGGGCTAACACGGCTGCATGGATGCATTCTGAGGCTGTGTAGTTACCCTGCACAGGGTTCTCTGGGACTATGTGTGACCCGGCCTATGTGCGACTGGCTCCTTGTTCTGAGGTTGGGAAATTGGCCCTCTTGAGCCTACAGTCAGCGGGACTGCACTAGGCTGGGGGGGCGGGTGGGCAGTCAGCCCTCCGAGCAGTTCTCTGTGGCAGATGCAGGGCCCACTTTCTTGTCCCCACTCTTGCCCACTTTCTCTTGGAGAACCGGTTAAGGCCTCTGGTCTAAACTCACATCCATGTCAAGGCTGAGTGCTGGCTTGAAGATAGAGCAGCTGGAGGAGAAGACCGTGGACTGTTTGGGGAAGGAAGAGAAAGCTGGAGGAGGAGGAGCCCTGCAGACCCAGGAAGTGGCCCCGCCAGCATCTGGGCTATTCAGGCCCCTTCTTTATGGAGGAAGTTGACTGATAGTACAGAAAGGTTGGTGTGTGTCTGTGAGAGAGACAGAGATGAGGACTTGGATTTGGTTTAGCAGTCCCTTCTGTCCCACCAGCTTGTGGCAGGGTAGCTCTTTGGCCTGTTCTGCTGGGACTGGCAGGAACATTTTTGGACTGGCCACGCCCCTCCTTGCAAGGAGAGGCTGCTAAATGACTTATCTTGTCCACAGACAGAAGATTCTAATAGTCCCTCCTCTGCGTACTGAGAAGGGACATGGGTGGCCAGTTGCCTGTGACCTAGAAGGCAAGCTGCGGTTGTTTCTGTCCTCCCCACAGAGACATCTGTTCTCCTATCGTTGCCGTCTCGTGATTGACAAAGTACTTCTCTGTAGTTAATCCCATGTTTCCTTCTCAACTATGTACGACGAGTGAAGATTCAGCACGCCTCCCAGCTTGGTCTCTGGTTCTAAACCCCATATTCCCGGTGTTACGCCGGATCTATTCCTGCCTTAGACACATTAAATGCCTTATTTTATTATTTTTTCGCAGAGATATAATTCACATATCATAATTGCCCCACTTGAAGTGTGTAACTCAGTGGTTTTTAGTATATTTATAAGGTTGTGCAGTTATTGCCCCATCTCATTCCAGAACATTTCTATTACGCCAGAAAGAAACCCCCCCACCCCTTGGCCATCACCCAGAGCCTCCCACCGCTCACCACCAACCACCCCTGCATTCTCACACCAACTCTAGGCAGCCACTAATGGACTTTCGGTCTCCATTGATTTGCCTGTCCCGGGCATTTCATGTAAGTGGGATAATATAATGTGTGGGCTTTAAGCTCTGGCTTCTATCACTTACATCACGTTTTCAAGGCTCATCCACGTTGTACCCTTATCAGTATTTCATTCCTTTTTATTTCCGTTGTATTGATGAACCACATTTTGCTGGACATTTGAGTTGTTTCCACTAGAGACATTTAAAATTATTATATAAAGCACTATTTTCACAAGGTGCCCATGACCTGATACACACAGACTCAAACTCAGCCAGTTTTTATTTGCCTTGCGTAAATCAGCATTAGCCGCCCAGCAAGCGAGCCCAGGCAGGGTTGTTTCCTGGACGGCAAGGCTTCCAGGTGGGATGAGGCTAGAGAAGCAAGACTGAACAGACAGTAAGCATGTGCGTGCCAGCCAGAGACCTGGGCCAGGTGGCTCTGCCTCGGGCCTGACCTTCCTCGGCTCATTCAAAAGGGCTGAGTTCCCGCTTGTGTGTGTTCTTTGACAAATGCGGTTTGTTTCTTTGGAGTAACTGACCTGACATTGCCTTTTACCCTGACAATCACCAGAGAGTGACCAAGAAGTATCTACCCCAGATCACTTCCTCATTCATCAAAATTCTCCTTTGAGGCAGGAACATGTGGGCAGCTGCGTCCTGACCCAGCCTGTCCTGCCGTGTGGCGTGGGAACTGAGGGACATCGCGGCCTGGCCCGCGAAACAGTACTCCTCTCTCTCTCAATCGTTTTCTCCTTTTTTCCCCAGTCTTTAATCATCTCACTTAAGTCATTTTACAGTTAACCTTATCTCATTCCTTGGTGGGAATAGGTAGAGAGAACGAGAATAGATAAATCTATAGCTGTCAGGAGTGGATGGTCTCATTGTTATTTCTGCCAGACATTCAAGATGACGACTTTTCATGGGTGCATTCCCCAGTCCGTTTTGCCTGGGGGTTGGGTCAGGATCTCTGAGCCTCGCACTGCTGACGCTGGGGCCCAAGCGCTCTTGGTTGTGAGGGGCGGTCTTATGTATTGCAGGGTGGTTAGTAGCACTCTGTCCTCCACCCACTAGATGCCAGTAGCAGCCGTCAAAAAGAGCCTGCAGGCATTGCCCAGCGTCCCCTTCTGAGAAGAGTTGCCCCTGGGTGCGAACCCTGGGTTAGCCCTAGCACTCCTTTCGAAGTCTCTTGTGGTTAGATGGTACGAGTGGTTTTCTGTGTGCTTCATTTCGGGCCCAAATCTCCTGAGCCTGTGATTTTTCTCCTTGTTCAGTAAGGGGGAGGGCATGTGAGAAGTAACTGGCCACTAGGGTACGTCTGCCTCAGCACGAGTCTGTACGTGCGTTATCCTAATGAAATTAAGGGATGCCAGAACACTCTGGCGTGTGCCCCATGCAGGCCAGGCCCCTCCCTACGTTAGCTCTGCACCCTTTTCCCATCGCTGTCAGGTTTCTGTCCTCGACCAGCCTTGCATGTCTCCCAGCCATCCCTGCTTTCCAGGTTTCTCGTTTCCATTCAATGGGCACCTCTGTGTAAAACATGCCAGGTCCCAGTGGTGCAGTTGTTTGCGGTTTGCGGGGGAGGGGGGGGCATGTATTCTCATTTCAGTTTTCTCCTTGACAGAGGGAAGAAAAAAAGAAAAATCGCACTTGGGGCTTAAGTCATGATTACTATTGGAGTCTCCCCTTTTGGCTTTTTACCTTTTAGAAAATATTAAATGTCCCTCTCTTTCTTTCATTTCTATAAATAAACCAATCGCCTAGAAAGTTTTATATTCAACATTTAAGCCTTTTTGAGAACCAGCGAGAGTTTTCCAGGCCCACAGACAGCCGGCCTGATCCTGGCCACCCTCCATTGTAAAAGACTTGCCTGGAGCGGTTTTTTTCAAACCCGCCTGTTGAGGCTTAAAATGGTGTTGATCACTCAGCTATGGCCTAGCTTGAAGGAGGAAATGGATTATCTTAAAACACAGCCCCCTCCCCTTAAAAAAGAAAAACAGGATAAGATCCAAAACAACCCTGGAAAGTTGAGAACTGGAGGCTGAATGAGCGCGTTGGGCAGCAATGCCAGATAGCCATGTCCAGTTACCAGATCCCCATCCGCGGGGCTGTGGAAGGAATGTGGGTAAACTTGGGAAACTTCTGAATTCCTCTGTGGGAATGGCTCCGAGGAGCGGCAGAGCAGGGTCGGTGTCGGTAAGGAAAGGGTGTGCTGTTTAGAAATAGCCAGGTTTCCCAGACATCTGTATCTTTCTCGGACACCGAGCAGAAAACGTTGCGACTTAGCCTCCCAGCTTTTTGCTAGTGTTGTCTGTGGCATGATGTTCTCTCTCTCTCTGTAGTTGGAGGCTGGCAGTGATGAAGATCGCAAGTTAAACCTCAGGTAAGCGGGCTTTTCTTTCCAGTGTTGAAGTCTTTCTTCCAAGCAGGTAAGACATATTCTTGTTTCTTTCCTAAAGGGAGAAGCCCTCAAAAAAAGAACACACCGGCTTTTCAGTAGTGCCTTAAAAAGTATACATGTTTCACCCTCACTGGTGTGACTCAGTTGGTTGGGCATCATTCTGCAAAGAGAAAGGGTGCTGGTTCGATTCCTGGTCGGGGCCCGTGCCAGGGTTGTGGGTTCAGTCCCCACTCCAGCCACGTGTGGAGAGGCCGCCCAGTGATGTTTGTCTCTCACGTGGATGTTTCTCTCCTTTTCTTTCTCCCTCCTTTCTCCTCTCTTTAAACATAAAGCCTTAAAAATGTATATACATGTTTAACTATAAGCTGTTTTACTAACATTATATACCATTTAGGAAAAAAGGAAAATGAATTGTCATTATTCTGCCACCCTTACTTTACCGGTACAAGCATCCTTATATACCTTCTTCCAGATTTTACCCTTTGCTTAAAAAAAAGATAAAATCATGTAACGTGTTCTCACATTTCTATCCTGCTTTTGGTAAGGTCTTCTTTTTGAGGTAAGGACATTGCTGATTTGAAACCGACATTCAACTCCCTAAAGTTTATTAATTCAAGGTTTTTTTTAGTGCTTATGAGAAATCTTTAGCTGTGCTCATTAAAAAGATTCCCGAAGCTCTAGTCCTCAGTTGCTATATTCAAGAGTAGACACCAAAAGCTTTTTTGTTTTTCTTTGCACAAATTTGAGGTTTTTTCCTTTGGGTATTTGGTCAGTTTGCAGAAGATTTAGCGCTTCATTATATAATGTATTCCTTTGTGCCAAGGAACCATTCTTAAGCTCTGACTCTTACTTTAGAAAAAGTAAACAGTTTCAGGGATATTGTCCTTTAAAAAAAAATGTTGGTTTTATCTTGTGAGGAGGAGGAAAATTAATTGGAAAAGGAAATATGTGTGCAGAAGCTGGGGTCAGGCATTCATTTCTGAGAGCAGGCTGTTCCCCTGGCTAACGTCAAGTGCAGCATGCAGAAGTGGTGGAAGTGTGCTTAGCCTGTGTTTGAAGTTTCTGTGTGGTCGAGTGAAGGGAGGGAAAATGCTTTTATTGTGGTCCGCGTGATTTCTCAAGGTCCTATGTGTGTAGGGACGTAATCGCCTGTGCAAATCAAAGAGGTGTCCTATCTCAATTGTAGGGCCCTCATTTTAATGTTACACTCGAGGAAGGACCAGTGGCAATGACAAAGTTACTCTTTCACCTGGTGCTTTGGGTTGCTCAGGGTCTCAGTCAGGGCTGAAGGGCTAGAGTCAGCCCGCCTCCCAAGTGGGGACAGTGAGGGGCCATGCTGCACAGGGAGCACCCTAGCAGGTGGCTGTCTGCTTGGCGGCAGGGAGGGGAGGAGAGAAAGTGTGCTCTTTGGAGGCTTCTTGGGGGCAGAACTGGGAGAAGGGGCCACTGAGCACTGTGACAGCAGTGCAGGGCCCTCAGAGCAGCCGCAGGCCCCCGTGTCCCCGCCCCTGCCTCCCTCCCTCCAGCCCTCACCTGGAGTCAGACTCTCTCCAACCCTTTGACTCCCAACCCTTCCCTTCAGGGCTCTGGTCCAGGACGAGATCTCTCACTCAGATTGTCTTTGGGGCAAAGAACTGTTTTTGGTTTTCTTTAATTGCCCTTAATTGGTTGACAGCATAGTGTTTTGAAATGTTTTCAATTAAGAACTTACAAATAGCCCTGGTGGGGCAGTTCAGTTGGTTAGAGCACCATCACGATCCGCCAAGACTGCGGGTTTGATCCTTGGTCGCGGCACCTACAGGAATCAACCAATGAATGCATACATAAGTGGAACAGCACATTGATGTTTCTCTCTCTCTCCCCTCCCCCACTCCTCCTCCCTCCCTTCCTCTCTCCTCCACCCATCTTCCTTCCTCTCTCTCTCTCTCTCAAATCAACAAGTAAAAATATTTTTTTAAAAATGAATTTACAAACATCCATGAAATGAAAATATGTATTTGCCCTTCTGGCCAGGAAGAGGCCCCTCTCGTCACCGTCAGGAGCTGGAGAGGACCTCACAAGAGAGGAGGCACCGCCAAGGGCAGCTCTGTCTGTCGCCACATTGGGTCCCCCAGCAGTCCTCTGGCGGCTGGTATTTTCTCAGCTCCCGGGCCAGGAACCCGAGGCCCAAGGTTGTGCGGAAGGTGTATTCGAAGTGCGGCCTCTGGTGCCTCTCACGGCTGGGTTTATCGAACTGCTTTGCCTCGAGGACCAGCTCCTCCTCCCTTCAGGTGAATCAGCTCTTTTGGACAGACAGGGGATGGAGCTTGCCTAAGGTCCCCCAGGTGGTTAGAGCCAAGGACCACCACTGGGTGCCTCCCAGGATGTCACGTCACTCTGATGACCACCGTGAGTTCCTCTTCACTGCTCTCAGCAGGTCCCCAATGCCGCTGTGAGCTCAGGGAGATCCCGGGCTGGAGTTAGGGACCTGCTTCTGAGCCTGAGCTCTCAGGCTTCCTTCCAGCCCCTCCTCACTCACCTTGACATTTCACTCCCCTGCTCAGGCAGAGGACACCCGCCTGCCTGCTCACCCTTTTAGCCAAACAAGAAAGGCTCCGGTGTCCTGGTTTAAACTTCAACTGAAAGACATTCACATCCGCGTATTAATTTGCATTTTCAGGCCTTTTCTCTTTAAGCCTCTCCTAGAGAAAAAATGTGTGGAATATTCAGTTGTTTTTGCTTGTTTTGAGGGGAGGAGAGTTAGGGGAAGCAGATTTCTCTCTGCTTCAAATTGATCCTGAAGGGAAACTGAGATGATTTTGTTTCTAAGGGATGTTGGTAAGGGAGAAAAACTGGGGACAACAGTGTATTCCTCTCCTCTCCTCCTCCCTCTCCACCCTTAATTGATGGGTTTATCTTTGGGGTCACCTCCTCTTGCACATGCTATTTTTCTGTCTTTCCTGCCCCCTGAGTATGTTCTTTTTTTTCTTATTATTTTTATTGACTGATTTTAGAGAAAAGAAGGGGGAGAGAGAGAGAAACATCAATTTGTTGTTCCACTTATCTTTGCATTCATTGGTTAGTACTTACATGTGTCCTGACTGGGCATCGAACCCACAACCTTGGCACATTGGGACGCTGCTCCAACCAAATGAGCTATCTGGCTGGCCATGGTCTTTCTCTAAGCCAGTTCCTTTTTCAGTTGGCCACAGCCCTTATAGCCAGGTCCAAGTGTTCCCACCCCAAAGGTTTGCCTCTCCCTTCTCTGCAGAGGAAGCAGGTAGCTTTGGTTTCTATGTCTGTCCTACATACTACACAGGTACCTGTGCTTTCATTTCGTCCCTAAGTGGTGATACTTCCCTTAGTGACAGGGCCTTCATTCCCTGCCTGCACACGACATTTCAACAGTTTAAATATATTAACTTAGTTTTGAGCCTGCAGTAAATTGCGTACGTGTATGAGAAAGGGCAAGGCATAGAGGAGAGCTGTGGGGTTCAGGGTCAGGCAGGTGCAGGTTCGGAACCTGGTCCCCGTGCTAGCAGCCGAGTTCCTTTCCCTCTGTGTTGCTGCACCTCTGGGGGTCTCAGCTGTCCATCTGTAAGAGAGGCGATGACTCCGACCTTTCAGGGTTGTCAGCAGTTTGAACAGGGCTCCTCCCAGAGTCAGGTCCTTGATGGGCCTAGAGAGCGGTTACTGCGTTGGGCTTTGTGAGATGTTGTTCATCAGTGTTAGTTCAGAGCGTCAAGTGATGGGCCGACTCTCTGCGGGCGTTGTGGCTGCCCTGTCGCACTGGGCCGGCCCTGTGAGGGCCACCACCGTGGGTGCCCTGCGTCCCGGAGCAGCGTGTGTCTTTCACCCGGCCACCTCCCAGCGGGATGGAAATAGCAGGGCACAGTTGCAGGACCAGTGCTGTCATTCAGCCAGTTTCTCTGAAGGCCTTCTGGAAAGTGTCTCAGGAACTGATCGTCTCCTGCCCAGAACGAAGCCGACTGACACAGAGCAGCGTCGACCCCGTCCTCTTGCTCTGCTCCCCCGTGCTCTGCTTGAGCGGCCCGCTGCTGGCCTCCGCAGTACCCTTTTGGAAGCCGTGCCGTTCAGACTGTGGGAATGGGTGAGCAGATGGCCCTGCTGGCAGCTGCTCCTGGCTCCCTCACCATCCTGGGAGCCGCCTCGGCCTGGCATGGGATGTAAGCGCTGGTGTGCCAGGCAGGGCCCCAGGAGAGAAGATGCTTGTGCTGCCTCCAGAGTGTGGATCAAGGGTGAATGGTTTGGGGTTTTTTCCCAGCGTTTCCAAATCAAGCGCATGAAAATGTTCATTAGAGTTCTTTTCATTTTTTTCTTGCCTCCCCAGGCCAATGTTTGGGCCAGAGCAGCAGGGTTTAGTCTTCTGTATTTTATCTGGCTTCAGTGGTAAGCTGTAAAGTCCCTTAGACTTCTGCCTTTCCCTTTTGGTCTTGACCTAGAATTCCCCAGAGGACCCCATGCTCTTTAGAACCTTTGGAAGCATGGCTGTGCCTTCTCTCCCTCCCCCACAGCGTCATGGAGGGGTGGGGTTGCCGCGTCCTTGTCTCTCAGAGCAAGCTTTCTCATCTCCATTCAGCACCTCTTCTCTTACACCCATCCGCCCTCGGGGTTTCTTTCTGCCTCTCGGCGACTTCTTAGCCTGGACCGTATCATCCGGGTTGATAACCCGTGTGGTTAAGTTCTGCTCAGAGGCGTCAGGCGCCTGCTGCGTGCAGGCTCTTTGCGGCAGGTCGCCGTTTCAGTTAGCTGTTGCTGTAGAATGAGTTTCCATGAATGCTGGGGTCCAAAACAATGTCTGGTTGTTATCTCGCAGTTTCCATGGGTCAGGAATGCGGACACGGTGTAGCTGGCTCCTCGGTTTGGGGTCTCACATGGCTGCAGTTGAGCCGTTGGCCAGTCCTGGGGTCTGGCCTGAGGCGGGGCTCCTCTTCCAAAGTCACTCTGGTTCTTGGCAGAATTCATTGTCTTGCAGCCTCAGAAGTCACGGCAACCTGCTTCTTCAAGGCTGACAGGAGGGGCTGCTGCCATGGCGTCCTGGAGCTGAATGCCGTCACAGGAGTGACCGTCCCTCACTTTTCCCAGACAGTGTCACCTAACTAAGGGAGCAGTCAGGATAGGGACTCACTCGGAGTGCCCGTGCCAGGGGCCAGGACCTTGGGCCGTGTCGGACTTCTGCCCACCAGTCTCAGTGAGTGGGAGTCCCTGGGATGCCCACATCTAATGCAGGGGAAACAGCCATGTAACTGGGTAGGTTTCCATTCAGCATTACAGAGGCAGCAGGTGTGTATTATTTAAAGGCAATGCCAACTCAGGGATGCTCTCTCCTCGGGGGAGAGGCCAGGAGCGTCAGGACGCCACGCGGACTGACCACCAGCCAGCAACTGCCACGTTCTCTACTCAGCGCCCACGCCCTTGTCTGCTTCTGGAGGCACGGCATCTTGTGGGTTTGCACCCACTTTGAATATTTTGGCCTCTGAAATACCATTTCCACTGACCCTTAAACATTTTCTTCCCTGAGCTTTGGCCTTAGGGAGAAATGGGCCTGGGTTTGGCTCTGACCTCTGTCATCTTTCCCCTCGGCTGGCTATTACGTGACCTCCGGCAGGCCTCCGTTTCAATGGGCAAAGTCATACGCGCTTGCAGGGTTGCTGTCAGAATGAAATGTGGTCATCACGTGAAGCTCTGCTCACACACCCCGTCTGCACTGCCTCCAGGGCCCAGCCCCTGCAGGCGGTGAGTCACGACTCTTCCATTTTCTTCCCACAGGCATTTTTCTCTCTCAGTGTTTCTTTGGGAGTTGGTCCTTGCTTCATAGTATCCAGGGCGCCTGCCCACTAGACTGCATGTCCACCCTAAGGACACAGCCTTGCTGGCCTCTACCTTCCTAGTGCCTGGCATGCCCTGGATGGGCCATCGAGGTCTCGTAAGTTCAGTTGTCTGTGATCTGTTTCACGTGAGGAACTCAAAGCGGTTTTGGACAACGTGCAGGAACGAAGGACACATATTTTGCCTGCAGTTTCCCCATGCATTTTGGCACTGCTGGATCAGTCTCAAGACCCCCCTGTCCAGATTTGTCTGCTCACGAGCCATTTGTTCAACACACATTTATTGAGCACCTACTACGTGCCAAGCACTGCTGTAATCGCTGGAAATAGAGCAGTAAGAACACAAACCTTGCCCCGTGACTAACATTCTGGGGGTGGGGGGAAAGAGGAATAAGTCGTTAAGTGTGTCAGGAAGTGCCAAGGAGAAAAGTAAAGCAGATCGGAGGGCATGGAAGTGAACGCTTCAGACACACCCTCCTCTGGGACTGGCCTTACGGCATTATTTCATCAGGGTGGGCAAAGCTTCTGTAGGGAGGGCGCCGTTTTTATTCCCATTCTCTGGATGAGAAGACAAAGCCTCAGAGAAGTAACTGGCCCAGTTTCATTTGGAAGGAAGTGGCAGACCCTCATGCGCTATGGTCTTTGACTCCAAAGCCTGTGACCCTAACCCCGGAATTTAAGAGCCATCTCTGCTGGCCCTCCTCCCAGTTTCAGATCTCTCACCAGGGGGCAGAGAGGAGGTCAGGAGCCCATCGGGAAGAACTGGCTCTGCAGCCGTTCTTCTCAAGCCCCAGTGGTCCCACTGTGAGCCGTGTGCTTTAGGCAAGTCCTGTCACGTGACCTCCCTGCCTCCTTCTGAGAGCAAGAATTGTGTTGTATCCCCTTCCCATACAGTCACCCGGGCAGAGCACCCTGGGAACAGTAATGCAAGCTATTTGTTGGGCTCCTCTGGGTACAACACTGGGCTGGGAGCCCTGTGCACTTGATCTCGTCTTGTCACCACCTGCCCGGAAACGGGTGCCTGCCTCGTGTGAGGAGACTGCAGCTCCGAGAGGCCAGTGAGAGGCCAGAGCCAGGGTTGGAACACAGGTCGCTGTGACTCAAGCACCTGTGTCCCTTCCTTTCTGATCCGGCTCCTCACAGGAAACGTGCAGATTTGTGCCCATCTCGTCCCTTCCTGTCCCCAATGCCATGGCATAGGCAGCGGCCTCCCATTGACTCCAAGTTTTAAATAATGGAGTCCACGCACGTTTAAAACCCTGGGGCCATCATACGGTTTCGCTGTTCCTTTCGGTTTAACTCAGGTGGTATTCCCAGGAGTTTGTTGGAACATTTGATTTGATTTGAAAATCAGAATTTGCCTTCAGTATGTGTTAAATATTTTTGTTGTTAGAAAACTTATCCTAGAGTAGAGACAAATGGGAACAGAGGTAAGGAGTTAATTTGATTCTGTTGGAACTTAATTAACTTTATTATTAAGGTTAACTTAAAACGAATTTTCCTCAGAGTAGCAGATTCCATTAAACTCTCCAATACTGGTGCTCAGATGTCAAACGAGTGCCGCAGGGCCCCTGTCTCATTCTTCCCACACACTTAGCACGCCAGGGGAGCAAGTGCACCCGACAGCACTGCTTGTGCAGGCTCTTCGCAGGTGACAGTGGCACCGGTGATCACCCTCTGAAATGGAACCAAGCTGTGAGAGGGAATCAGAAAGCCTAGGTTCTGTCCCTAGTAGGCCATCTGCTGTGCAACCTTAGGCAAGTTGCTAAATGTCTCTGGGCTCCCATTGCCTCCATTCTCAAGTGAAGAGCCAGATTAGATGATGGCTTCCGAAGCCAAGCATAAGAGTCCTCCGACTCGCCAGTTCAGTTCTGCACTGCACTGTGCTTCTGATCACGGTAGGTTTGTAATGTGCAGTGAGGAGTTTCTCCTCCATCCCCTCACTAGGAGCAAGCTCTGACATTGTGGGGTGTCTGGCCGGGTCAGTGCTGTGGTCTGACATTGGGACGGAGGAAACTACTGTGACCACCGAGAAGGCGTGGACCCACCTCATCAGTCTGCCTTGCCCCCCGAAGCAGGGCCGCGTGCCCAGTGGTGGCCGTTTAGAAAGAAGGGACTCCACCTTCAGCTCTCGTCTTTGGCATGCGTCGTGCTGCAGCCAGATCTCTGGGTTTGGACAGCTTGCTAGGAAATTCCTCAGGCTAGGACAACATCCAAAGGAGTCGTTCTGCTTCAAGGAAGGCTGCGAGAAGAACTCGGGATTAATCAAAATAGGATTAGTCAAAGTAAGCAGAAGTCATCTTCCAGAGGTGCTGAGTGGTTGGGGGTGTGCTGAGTGCTGAGTGGGTGTGGGGGCAAGACGGTGAGTCTGACCTGCGGGGCTCCCCCTTTTGGTGGGGGGCGGGAAGTACTGTCGCTGGTTCCCTGGCAGAGGTGATGTGCTGATGAGAAGCCCAGCGGGCCTGCCCGCCGTGTGGCCGCAGGTGCCGCCGTGAGATGGGCAAGGCAGCCGTGAGTCACAGAACTCACCCAGGCTGGCCTGTGCCTGGGCGGGGCGGGGCCTCTGATGGCGTGGGCCCTGCTGCCTGACCACCTGCATGACTGTGACCTTGCACCAGCCACCTGCCCTCCCTGAAACTGAGGGTCTGTGGAGGCTTAGAGTCTTCCATTGTGTGTAGTGCCTACTCCTGGCCGGTACCGCCTGATGCGTGGTGCTGCGTGGTGTTTGTGTTGATGGCAGTGAGGGCTCCCCTGCCGCCCTCTCTGACCGTCTTCCCCTCAATGGATGGACTCAAGGCTGTTTTACTGCAGAGGTTAAAGGTCACCCAAGTGGAAGCTAAGAGGAAAAACAACCAATGCTTGACCTACTTCCCTCCAGGTTCTACTGAACTTTGTACCAGACTTGCATCATGTCTTGTGTGCTTTTGTTTTTACAGATTTTTTTCTTTTTTTATTGAATGGCTATTTTCGAAGCTATTTTTAAAAAGACTTTGTTTCAAAGAAAGCCATCGGAGGTCCTGTTAGGAAAGGTCTGGTGCTCTCCCAAGGGACGGGGGTGGTGGGGCACCCAGCGCTGGCAGAAGGAACTCCCAGTCAGAGCTGGGCACATGCTTGCCGAGAGTTCTCAGGGCATTTCTCCAGATCTGGGCCCAGTCAGAATCCCCACAAGTGAGGGGACCGTCGGTATGATTTGGAGAGAACCAGGCCAGCCGCCGCCCCTGGATATCTCTTGTCACTTCCCAGGCGTCCAGACCCGCCTGTTCTGTGCCGGGTCTGCTGCAGGTGAAGTTTGGGAGTGGCTCTGCAGGGCTGGGGTTGAGGCCCCCGAACCTTGCGCAAGAGGGCTCCCTAAGGCTCCCGCTCCCTAAGCCCGGGGCACCCCCGTGCAGGCCCTGCCACATGCATAGCAGGGAGGTGTGTCTCTTGTGAAGCAACCTGGTAATGAAAGCAGTTTTGTTCAGCTATTTGCTTTATTTACCAATTTAGCCAATGTAAATGCTGTGCCTTGTGTATGTGATGGGTTCTGGGCTGAATGCTGGGGGTTCCATGTTAAGTTAGAGTCTTTTCCCTCTGGAGGCATCGTGTGTGCTGTGTCTGCCCTAGCTCTGTTGGAAAGGGGTTTGGAACAGCTTAGAGCATTTGTAGAAACAGCGTGATGTAAAATTAGAAAAGTGGAGCCTTGGTCAGGTGGCTCAGTTGATTAGAGCATCGTCCTGATATACCAGGGTTGCGGGTTCGATCCCCAGTCAGGGCACATACAAGAATCAACGAATGAATGCATACATGAGTGGAACAACAAATCATGTTTCTTCCTCTCTCCCTCTCTCTATCTCTGTCTCTCTCTGTCTCTCTCCATCTCTCCCAAATTTTGAAAATAAAATTAGGAAAAGTGGGACAGGGAGAAAGTAGGGGAAAGGATGATGAAGTCATAGAAAGGTTTATATGTGGAATGTATGGCATAACGTTGCCGCAGTTACCAGAGTTTGGCTACCAATATGACTTTGAACTTCCCACAGTCAAAACAACGGGAGAAACAATCGGTTGCTTGATTCATGATGTCCTTAAAGTACCACCAGGTTAGTTCCTCTGTGGAGCAATTCCTGATAGATACCCTGATGGATACTCCTGACACATGATAGGTATTCGTGAGGAAACCCAGTGCGGTGGGTGGACAGTCAGGCGTGGGCCCCGAGGCCCACAGAGGGAGCTGATGCTGTGCGCCCATCCCACCGTTAACCTGGGTGTTTGTGGTCCTGAGAGGTGAGGTCAGCTGCAGCGCTGGCGCCAGAGCTGCTGGTCGCCCGAAACCTTGAAAACAGGATGCTGAGTCACATCCTGCTGGCCTGGCCCGCAGCATCCTGACTCCAATGCCCTTCACAACAGGAGACTCGCGAGGGCAGCTTGGCCCCTTGCTGTTCCAGAGTGTGGTCTCAGAGCAGGAAAATGTTACGTGTAGGTCTTTCTTACATGGGCTGACGCTGCCTGTGCGTGAGGTCCGCAGGAACTGCACACACGCAGAGCAGAGCTTCGCACCCTTTCCGCATGAATCAGGGCGGCTCCCGTTCTGGACAGTGTGAGAAGGCAGGCAGACATCTCCGTGAGTGAGGGAGAAGGTTTCCAAGATGGAAGGAGAAAGCCAGGAAGGATGCCAGTGACCGCCACCAGTAAAGTGGTCTTAAGCTTTTGTCCCCTGCCAATGCAGAATAAGTAGCGTTTTACCAACATTCAGTGAAGCGGAATTCGAAAAAGTAATTGTTAACGTTTTGAAACAGAACTTACAGAAAAGTTGCAAGTACAGCACAAAGAACTTTTTTCTCAATTGTTTTGAGAGTATGTCGCCAGCCTGATGCCCTCTGAATACAAGGCCAGGGCGTTCTGCCAGAGAGCAGACCCTTGACCCAAACCAGTGACCGCTGGCCCTGCTGCGACACTGCCGTCGCATCCTCAGGCCCGTGCAGGGTCCACCTTTTGACTCAGTAACATCCTTCCTAGTACAGAGGTCCAGTTCAGCATCGCCTGTTGCATGTAGTTGTCCTGTCTCTTGAGTCTCCTTCAGTCTGGGACATTCCTCCCTCTTTGACTCTCACGACCGGGACACTTTTGAAGGGGACGTCGTGTTGTAGAATGTCCTTCAGTTTAGGTTTGTTCGATGTTCCCTCGTAATTAGATTCAGGTCATGCAGGAATGACACAGGAGCGGTGCCGTGTCCTCGGAGAAATCTGCCAGGTGGCATGCCAGTTCCGTTTGTCCCAATGCTGATCACTGTGGTCACCAGGGTGGGTTTTGTCTGGCTTCACTACTGAGCAGTTACTGTTTTCTCTTTATCATTAAGAAGTATTTCTTGAGTGATTCTTTGAAATTATGTTAGTATCCTGTCCCGTGTCAACTTTTCCATTTACTTATGCCTGTGTGGACTCATTGTTTGTCTGTTTTATTCAGTGGTTTATAATCGGTTCGTTGTGTCACTGACTTCCAAGTTCCAATTGTCCACGATTTGGTTGGTGGGGTCTCATTCCAGCTGTCTTCCATGTCATTTATTTTTTAAAATTGATTTTAGAGTGATGGGGAAAGGAAGAGAGAAGCATTGATTTGTTACTCCTTCTATTTATGCATTCGTTTGTTGATGCTTGTATGTGCCCTGACCAGGGACCGAACCTACAACCTTGGTGTATTGGGACCACCCTCTAACCAACAACTGCCCGGCCAGGGCCCGTGTCCCTTTACATGTCTACATCATCTTTAAGCATGTTCTTGCTTCCTGACACTAGATGTTTCAGGCCTCATCTGGTAGTGTCTTCACTCCATCTCTGTAATCAATCATTTCTCCAAGGAGCCCTGGTTCCTTTTTGTGGAAAATGGAATTCAGAAGCCGAGGTAGGTGTGCTTATTACTGTTGGAGCGATGCTGTCCACAGGCCCTCTCGATGGGCAGAGTGAGGAAGGTGTGTGTGTGCACTCACACGCTTTTGCACCTATGTTTATTTCTATACCTATTTACCACATTTTGCCATGTATAATGTGCACCCACACTTTTTGTGTGCATTATATGTGGGATTCTTATACCTATTATTATGCCAATGGTGTGCAATCATTATACCCACGTATAATGCACATCTTTACTTTTCTCTCAGAAATTTGGGGAAAAGGGTGCACATTATCCACAGCAAAATATGGTAAGTACATTGGAAAACGTGAGTTCTAACTGATACCTTCAGTTCCAATTCAGCATCTTTGGGCTCGTTCTAGTCTTCTCTCCATATTTGTAACTCCCCTCTCCGACCGTGAGAAACACGACTCCCAGCTGTCTCTAAAACACTGACTTGTTTGATCAGCCCCCCTGTCTGTAACCAGCCTCCTATCTCCGCAGCCAGCTCTCCTGGTGAGGGTGCCTTCCTCGCCCCGCTCACCGTCAGTACCCTGGTTTCGGGCACCACACCCCCTCCCGTGCTCAGATGTCCTCCTTGCTCTGCCCAGGATTGGTTGTAGGTCTGAATTGTTGGGGAAGACACAAGGACTTTTTTGATCCTGTGTTTTCTCAAAGTGTGAATTCAAGAAAGGTACAGTGCTTCCTCAGACTCCTGGTTTCCCGTCCTGGCTTTTCTTCTTCTTGGCCATGTGAACCTGACAAGCGACATAACCTCTCTGAGCCTCAGTTTCCCTCTGTAGAAAATAACAGGGGGGTGCTGAGGATCTGGTTAGGTGATATGTATAAAGCGCTTAGCGCGGCCCTCAACAAAGATGTTTATTAGTGTCACGTTCGTTGGGGTGCACATTATCTTCTGGGCAGAGGGTCTGCAGGAGGAGAAGAAGTCATAGCCCTGGGTCTCATGTGCCTCGGGATGATATGGAGAACTTAGTTGTTGTTTGAAGCACTTGGTGGCCAAGACGACCCGTCCTCCGGGTGACTGTAACTCCACTCACAGCGTTTGTATGGTGAGTCTTACTTGGCCAGTCCGTCCCGTGTGTGTTCAGCACCCAGAGTTCCAGCTGCTCAGAGATTACCCAGGTGAGTTAGTCATGAAATAAATGCTCTGAGACTGGAGGGCAGGACCTATTCCTTTCTGGGCGTTTACTTAGAATCTACTGTATGTCAGACAGGGAGGATTTTGAAAATCATGTGTGTCCTGGCCGTTGAGTCCCACTGTGAAGCTAAAGCGCGCTGACAGGAAGACACCTTCCCCACCAGTTGGTAGGTGTCAGGGCCTAGGAGCACGTTCCTGTGACTTAACCTCTTAGCCTCAGTTTCCTTACCTGCAGAATGAGAGAAGGTGCTACGCAGTCCTGAAAGGGAGGAGCCCGTGGCTTGGAGCTAGGGTGAGGAGGGACAGGGCGTGAAGCTGGAAGTCTGGGGAATAGAACAAGAGAGGGACAGGCTGTGAGTAGAGAGATACCCAGAGTGGAAGAGTTTATAAGGGCAACGATACAGGAAGGGATACACAGAGTATGGGAGAAATAGCGTGAGAGGTAATACAGGAAGGTTTTTATTATAAATCCCTTTTTCTGGTTGTGTTGTAAGCTCTTTGAGGCCAGGGTATATCAGGTGAATGACATTTCGGTTAGCGACATGTAAGGGCTAATCGTGACTGCCATAGAAAGCTAGCGCAAGACTCTGGGACTCTAACCTATAGATAAAGTCTCATCATTGAAGGCCCTGGAGCAGGGAGACAGCGTAACAGGAGCAGTGGTCAGGAACTGTGCGGAGTGGGCTCCAGGCCGGAGGTCCCTGCGCTGATTCTCATGAGGCTGCAAGCTCCCGGAGCTATGCTTTCCTAACACCAGGGCTGCCAGCCACACCAGCTACGTGGGGCCAGTTAAACTTTAATTTAGCTAAAGTTAAAATGACAGATTCATTCATTGGTCACACTACATTTTAAGTGTTTAGCAGGCACCTATGGCTAGCGGCTGTCATCTTGAAGAGCACACGTAGAGAGCATGTCTATTTTCCTCAACAGCACTGCCCTGCAGGGACCTTGGGTAGCTCCCCAGCAGAGAGCCAGGCGCACACGGGGGCCGGTGGATACTGCATGGCTCAGCATCCGTGGTGAGGAGGGCCAGAACACAGAACACCAGTGGTGACTAAGGGGCTGGAAAGGGGGGGCCCTGGAAAGGTTAGGACTTGGCAACCAATGAATATGGGATGGGGCTGCATACCAAAGAAGGGACTGAGAACCCGGGACAGTGGAGATAATCATTCTTGGAATTTTTGAGTTGTTTCAAAACATTTTCTTCATGTGACTGTTATTTCCGGCTGGCTGGGTTGTCCCTGCTGCCGCGGCATTTCCTGCGCTGTGCCCTCACTAAGGGGGTTCAGATCCTGGTATACCAGATGTACAGGGGACGGTGGCACTAGCTCTGGCTTCTGTAGACAGGACCCGGTGGGCTCTTGGTGGTGGGGTGGGGGGTGTGCTATCAGAAAACTATCCTATAAGGCCAAGTCAAGACACATCATTTGCTATCTTATTTACACAGTGGAAAAATCCTGCTTTTGTGAGCGTGCTGGAATATTCAGCTGCTTGCTCCTACCCATCGGTATGAAGGAGCGCTGTGAAGCTGGCTTCAGAGAATGTCTCTTACAGTCTGAAATACTTCTGGACATTCCTTTTGTCTGAGAGAAGCCTACGCCTTCCAGCCAAACAATCCCCGGCCCAGCAGTGAAGCCATTTGTAAGGAGCCCCGCCAGCATGGCTGGCCTGTGACCCCATTCCCCAAGTGTGGTGCCCCGCGGAGCTGGAATTTCCCTGCACTCAGCATGCTGTGTTTCAGGGGCAGTGTGGGGCTCTGGCTGATAGGTATGTCAGATGAACTCCCTGTTTCCTCGTGCTCTGAGGGCGGCACGTGGCCCAAGGCCCCACCAAACTGTGCTGTGGAGCACAGACTAGAAAGAACGAAGCCTTCGTGCAGCTCAAGGTCTTTGAGACTTGAACGTGAGTTCCAGGGGAGGGGAGAAGCTGTGGGAGAGCAAGGGAAGGAGTCACTCAGCTTCTCCACCTGCAGTCTCTCAGCTTCTGCACAGAGTGAGTCTCCTGTCTCCTTACACCTTCCCTTTGTGAGGGGTGGGGTTCTGAATCCGATCCATCACCAGTAGTGGCTTTGAGGTAGACCTGTATTTATCCAGTGTTACCTGCTGCTGCCATTGCCGCAGGCCAGACCATCCTGCCCTCTGACCTAGGGATTCTGCAGGAAGAGCACCAAGCTTGGACCCTCTCAGTCCAGTTCTGCCCCTTATTAGCCTTGTGACTGCAGACAAGGCATCTACCTGCTCTGTCTCGGTCCTTCCATTAAAAGGATGCAAACTCATTCTGCTAAGGGTTAAGAGCAAAAGTGTAGGGGCAGGCCGTCTGTAAGCAGTGAAGAACCGTTCAGGTTGAAGGTGTCATTTACAAATTTAAAATAAATCTCGTTGAGTGTCTGTGGTGTACCAGGCTCTCAGGTGCCAACTTCCCAGGTCGACGGTGGGATGGCTCCACCAGAAGCCCAGGCTTTGTTGCTTAGCTTTGCCTGTCCCCGAACTTGAATTCATTACTCCACCCGGGAATGATCAAGTTCCGAGAAACCAATTTACACTCACCGAACTGATAAGAAACTGTCGTACACCCCAGAATAGGCACGTGTGGATTCCCAGTGGGGCCTCTCACAACAGAGACCAACCCTCCCCTGCTCACCACAGGGCCGGTGTCAGTGACCCGTCAGCCCTCCTGCCCCCCTCGCGCCTTTCTTTGTTCACTGATCCTCTGAGGCCCAGGCTGGGGTGGTTTCTTCCAGGGTGATCCCCCTGGACCCCAGGCAGGGCCGGGTGTCCCTCCCGTGTGCACAGGCATGTACGCATGTGTGTGTACATGTGTGCAAGTGCATCTGCAGCACCCTGTACGTTCCTCTGCTGTGCGACCTGCCGCGTTACATTGCTGTCCCAGACACTGTGGATACTTTCCTGTGTCTGCCTGAGCCACTAGAATGTGATGTTGCTCCAGGGCGGGAACCGTGAAAGTTTCATTTCTGAGTGCCTAGGGCTTAGCACCGACCACACACAGTAAGTATCCGAATCGAAATGGAATTAACAGCCTCCTCCTGGGAGTGTTCAGTAGTACCCACCTTTGTGCTTGTGCCTTTTTTTTCCTGGACTTATGATCAAATCCGCTAGGCAAGCAACAGCCCACTCAGTAATCACTGTGCAGAGCCAAGCACAGTGGAGGGTTAATTCCATTCATGGACGAGTAGTTTGCGTGGTTTCAACCAGTCCAGGCAGTTTGGGACCCTTTTCAGAGCCTGCACGTCAGGCTCACATTCTCTGATTTTGTGTGAGGTGGCGTGTCAGAAACCCTAAAATCATACCATGGAAGTAACTTCCTGTGTCCTCATCTATAAAATTGAGCATCATAATACCTGCTCAGTCTGCCCGGAAGTTTCTAGAAGATCAAATCAGTTGACATTAGCTAGAGGGCTTTTTCATCAGCAGAGCTTATCAGAGGTCTGATCCGTCACTGTTACTGTCATTTCAGTGTCAAGATGCAGGGCTGCCTTTCGAGGGCAGGGACGGTTGGGGTTGCGAAAGCGTCTGGTGGAAGAGCGGCATGTGCATGAGCTTACCTGCTAACCTGCTGCCACATCCGGGGAGGGGACTGTTTCGTTTTGTGACCTGGCGTGACCTCCCTCCATTGTACCTGATTGTGTTCCTCTCCTGAAGGGACCATGCATTTTTAGCGATGGTGCTTTTACCCTCCCCCCGCAGAAAACATTTCTCGTGCACCTACTATGTGTAAGGCATTTTTATGAATCCCATGGAAGAAAGCAGTTTTCTCTGTCTGCTGTGACTATGAAACTGAGGGGTTCTTAACCCTGGCTGTGTGTCAGAAGCACTTCTGGAACTTTAAAAGAGCGCCTGCTCAGACTTACTGCAGACCTTTTGAATTAGAATCAGTTAACGTTAGACCTAGACATGAGTATGTCGTAGAGGTTTCACAGGTTCTTCAGATGTATGGCCAGATGTAGAAATCGGGGGTGTTAGCATAATATTCTGTGCTGTGGTGTTGCTACGCCTCATATTTCTGGTTTTCAAGGAATTAAGTTTCTAAGTGGCCTGGCACACACCCAAGCCAGCCAAACACATGCCTGTCCATGAAAGGGGCTCGTTACCTTTGCCCTTGTGGACACTCGGGCAGGCTTGGCTTGGCACTGTACTCCTTAGTCTGCAAATATTTGCTATGGGAGTGAAAAAACAGAACCCTAAGTGAATATCAGAACACGCCAATAGTAGAACATAAACGACAACCCAGACCAGCGTATTTTCCTTTTCTCAAACTTCCACGTGCACCACGCTCACTGAGGGAGTTAGCGCGAGGCTTCCCTGGGGACTGTTTCAGGCGTTTGCCCACCTTCCTGCAGTTGTCACCTGAAGCGGATCACGCCTGCCCCTCTGAGCCGTGGGAAGCAGGCGGCATGGCGTAGCTGAGTGCCTGGCACAGCTTCTGCCATGTGGCGGGTGCTGGTGATGACAGTGCGTCGGTGAGAAGAGGCTTGGCCAGCGTGGCCGTGCCACCCACAGGACTCGTCACGCTTCCCATTCAGTCCAGAAGCCCTGATGATGTGTCCTGTGGGCAGGGTGACTGGCGTGGTCCTCCAAGCCTTCTGCTTGTCCCCAGGGCTGGTGCAAGAGCTCCAACACCACGGCTTCTCTTCCTGAGGTCCCGTTGCCCTGAATGAAACCCTCTGTTTCCGGCAAACGATGCTCCCACCTGCTGGGAGCAAGCACTGAGGATTCGCCCATCTTCTGGCTTCTCAGTGACGCGCGCTTTAGTGGAACCAAAGCAGTGCCCCGCAGTTAGTCATCTGGACGGTAGGGACGATGGCACTACAGGGGTTAAGAAGGTGGGCGTGGGACAGACATACTCGGTCTAGTCCCGACTTGTACTGATGGCATGTTCCTGGGCAAGCTGTGGTTTCCTCAGCTGCAAAATGCGAATAATTGTAGTGTGTGTTTCACTTAATCCTTCCGTGAGGATTTGGGGGCTGGGGGAAGCTTCCACGTAAGACCTTCCCAGAAGCCTGTGCTCAGTGCTGCCTCCTGCATGAAGACTTCCCAAATCCACCAGTTAGAGGCTCTCTCCCTTCTTCTAAATACTAGCAGAGTTCCTTTCGTAGGGTGCGGATGCCATTCTGCCTTGCGTTACTGTTATCTGTATTCCATTATTTCACTGGCTGAAAGAAGTGCTAAGACAGACAGCTCCTGGCTGGCTCCTGCTGGGTGGCTTCCGGGGTCCTGCACCAGGCCCTCCGGGACCTGGGCCAGCTTTACTTCTGCTGCCTGTCCTTCCTGAGCACCTTGCCTGCAGTTTTCAAAGCTTATGTGTGCACTGAGGGTCTCTCTACCTGGAATGTCCCCTCCCTGGACTTGCCTCCTCAAGTAGCGATTAGCACAACCGAAGAATTCCCAGAATGTAAAAGTGCTTTTGAAAGCGCCAAGAAACTGTGGCAGCTGCCCACGGTCGCTGTTGGGTGAGTGGATGGTGTTTTGACAAAAAATGGAAATCCTTCAATATGCTGGTGGCAACAAGCTGGGGTCCCCGTTGCCTTGGGGTCGGTGACTCGGTGGCCAGCTGTTTCCCCACACAGTTTCTAATGCCGGAGCACACGTTGCGGAGGCCCACACAGCCGTGGGAGGCCAGCGATCAGAGGGACTTGGGCTGCATCGCTCCCTCTGAATGGCCCTCTTTCATCAGCATGTGCGGGGACAAGGGCCTTTTCAGCCCAAACATCAGGGGAAGACGAGAGTTCCACAAGAGCCATTTGCTCTCTGGGTGGGGACATCGTCCGAGAACGAGGACTCCTCGCTGAAGGACTCCGGCCTTGCCCTCACCTTTCTGCCTTCTCTGGAGGGGGCGGGAGGCAGGAGCTCAGGCATCGAGGCCTATGACCCCGGCAGTCATGACCCTTTTCCATTTCACCGACTTCTGCGTCTCCCTTCAGCCACCTCCTCACTTCTGCTCTTCAGGAGTTTCCAGCCCAAATTAGTGCGTATCTCCACCACTGGTTTCTCTTTTCCTACCGCGTCTCCGTGTCTGGATGGCTGGCTGTTAGTGCTCTGAGTGAGGGCTGGGGGTTTTTGAGGAGCAGCGGTTGAGGTTTTTCTCAGTCTTCAGTGCTTTGTAGAAACTTGAATCCCTCGTCGTGGTCTGAAACAGCAGGAGCCAGTGTCTGAGAATGTGTTTTTGCTCAGGAGATAGCAGTGTTGAGGGTGGGGGTCAGGAAGGCAGGGGCTGGCTTTGTTTTTAATTCCAGATTTTTCTTAAAGTGACAGAGGATGATGACAGTTCAGTTTTGTTTGTCTGGGTCTGACCTTCTGTAGCTCTAGTTGCGCTGTTAGGACGCCAGCATCTTTGAGGCAATGGCTGGTGTGTCTGTAGCCAGGATGGGTGGTTGGTGGTTTTTTGCTCCCGGCCCTGGGTAGCTAGGAAAGTGTGTGTGCCATTGCCCAAGTGCACTTGTTAAAGGGCTTCCTTCCCCACAGGGGCGCCTTGAGGCCGATGAATTGATGAATCAGGTGCATGCCCCTGGGTATTAGAAGCGGCTCCGAGAGCCCCATGGAGTACTGGCAGCGGGAGATAGTGTTTGCTTTAGCCGGCCAGAGGGTGTGTGAGGCTCTGGCGCAGTGAGCTCAGACCAGAAGACGGGAAACAGGGTCACGAAGAATGTCTGCATCTCATTTTCGTAAATCCTGTGACTGCCCCTGCTCCGTGGCCTCTTGGCCCCGAGAGTCATCTTGGATGGCCATCCCTGTGCTGTATCCTCTCACTATCTCCCCAGACGCAGGGCGAGGGCACCGGCTCAGGATATTGTGTTCCCTGGGCTTCCCTGCAGCTTCCAGTCTCACTCTTCCAGTAAACACCGTGACTGATTACTGGGAGGAGGACAGAGGCAGCCCCTCAGCTGTGTTCCCGGGCCCCAGCCCCTCAGTCCCCGGACTTCATGAGTGCAAGGGAGACTCTGACTCTTTATCAACCTCGGGAACCCTGAGGCCCAGCTGGCCTCAACAGCGATCACAGGGTAAAACCGGCCTATTCTTTTGCATTGTTCCCCTTTCTTTCCAAAGGAAGTGTAAGGGAAACCAAGGGGAATTTTCGCCCATGATTTCCAAGGCAAAGGTCACCGTTAATGGCTGGCTGTTTCCAGACTGCTCGGGTTTCTGGTCAGTATGGATTTTTGTTTTTCTTCTTCTTCTTTTTTTTTTTTTTAACTCCAGAACAAAAGAGGCTGATGTTGCCTTGCAAAGATTTTCCCCAGCGGCTTTGATGAACTGATTTTTAAGTTTCGTGGGTTTTGGAGTCCCTCAGGCAGCTCTTTCAGGTTTTGCTGAGAGTAAGTAGTAAGCAATCTGTGTCTACAACAGAATAGTTCTGGAAACAAACGTGGTTGTGAAATTTTAAGGAAGGAGAGGGCGACAAGTTGGAAGGGTAGGAAAGTGTTAGGCGATTCTGCCACCTGCTAAAGTGAGACAACCTGGATTTCAAATGGGCCAGAAGAGCGCTGAGGCACTTCTTGCCGTCCGTGGGTGAGAGTCAGACAGCAAAGAAAGGATGCTTGTCATTTCTTCCATCATTTACAATCCCAGGCTCCTCAGCACTTGTAACTTGCAGCGCAAACATGTGACTAGTAGGTGGGAAGGATGGCTTGGCAGTGCATTCGCGGTCATAAATAAAGAAGTGTTGTACAGATGTAAGGTGTTGGTGTTATGAAATCTATAAAGCCAGGTATCAGTAATTCAAAAGCCCAAATAAGAGAGGCAGACTAAGCCTTATTGTTTGATGTTTGAGCCGTCACTGTTTTTAGCATGGGGATTTAACCAGGAAAACTAACAGATTTGATTATGGACTTGAATTCTAGAAGATAACTGTTTTTCTGACTCCGGGATCTGCTGACTTACATGCTAGTTTGTGTGGTGAGTTTTCTTAGCACCTGGAGTTACGTCCCTTAGCTGCGTTTTTCATTCCGGGATTAGAGCGTTCAACTACTCACCTTAGGTGTCTGGGGCAAAGGCGATCTCGCTTTTTTATGTCACAGAAGACGTTGTTATGTTTCTATCAGGAATTGATTTGCTCTCTGTTAAAGCAAACAAAAAAAGTGCTGCAGGTTTTTATAAAGATTTTTCCCTAAAAAATTATATGTCAATTGGTTGCTCAAGAGAGAATTAATGATCTTTACAGTTTCCTAAAATTTGAACTGTAATCTTCTTTCACAAAATTAATAAAAATAATTTTTTTCCTTATAACATGAGTACAATGTTTTCTATTACTTTGAAAATCTAACAAAAATAATCTTTTAAAAAAGTTAGTATTTGCTCGGTGTAGCAGATTTGGAACATACAAAGGATAGAAAGGAGATAATCGTAGATAGTTCAACCCCTCAAAAAATACTGCTAATAATTTTGGTATATTTTATGGATAATTTTCAGAGTTCATGGTATTTTTGAATAATTGGTGGTAATTAATACAGTCAGTCAATTTATACAGTCTTAATTTCTCCATCAGCAAAAGAATTTTGGGGGCATTTGGAAATCTTGAAAAATGTTTAATTGATAATTTTTCAGCTATAGGTTGAATGTAAATTTTTTAAAAAGATTTTATTTATTTTTATTTTTATTTTTTTTTAAAGATTTATTTATTTTTAGAGAGAGAGGAAGGGAGGGAGAAAGAGAGGGAGAGAAACAGCAATGCATGGTTGCCTCTCACATGGCCCTCACTGGGGACCTGGCCTGCAACCCAGGCATGTGCCCCAACTGGGAATCGAACCAGGACCCTCTGGTTCCCAGCCCACGCTCAGTCCACTGAGCTACACCAGCCGGGCAGATTTTATTTATTTTTAGAGAAGGGGAAAGGGAGGGAGGAAGAGAGGGAGAGAAACATCAATGTGTGGTTGCCTCTTGCACACCCCTACCGGGGATCCGAGCCACAATCCAGGCACGTGCCCCGACTGGGAATCGAACCGGCGACCCTTTGGTTTGTAGGCCAACACTCAGTCCACTGAGTCCACTGAGCCATATGAGCCAGGCTGAATGTAAATGTTATTAGTAGTTGAAATAACAAAAGACCAAAGATTCATTCTGCTCCAGAATTCACTGGGTGAAGTTCAGGTTTTCTGCAGCAACAGCAGATAGAGCAACCTTGGCTACGTTACATCACAGGTCCATAGCCACTCACTTTTCTTAAGATGCAAACAAACAGTGGAAGTGTCATTTCCCTTTCCTTGTATTCCATCACGGGCAGGCACCAAGAAGCGGTCCAGTTGTTTAAAGTCATGCAGTCAGAAACAGAGGTCAGCAGCAAGACTTAAATGCACAAAGCGAATCACCCCGTCCTGATCCGAGAGTCAGTCCCTATTTTTAGAAGATGCTGTATTACAGTGCGGTCTCTTTACAGTACCCTGCAGGAAAGAGCTCTCGGCCCCGGAAAAGCCCACATAAAACCTCGGGTGTTTTAGCAGAAGCATTCTTTCATCACACAAACTCTCTCTTGCAGCAAGCTTGTAGCTAAGGTTTGGGAAGAAAGACTATTATGTGAAGTTTGTATAAAAGCTGTTTTATCCCGTTTGATTTTTATGTGCTGTTTGTCCGCACTCCAGCTTTGCCTCTGGAGCATGTCTTGGCCCATTTTCCTCTCTGAATTCCAGCCTAACTGTGCTCGGGTTTTATTCTTCCCAGCGTAAGTGAGAGCTTTTTCATGGTGAAAGGAGCAGCCCTCTTCTTACAGCAGGGGAGCAGCCCTCAAGGCCAGCGAAGTCTTCAGCATCCCCACAAGCATGCAGGTAAACTGGTGTTCTCTCGTCGGAACGTATTTTCTGTGCTACTAGGGGGACTTCCCGTTACTGGTGATGAGCTGTCTGCTGGGTTTCAAGGCCAGAGCAGTGGCGGGACCCGCTTGTAATGAAAGCCCTTCCTTGCGCAGGCGGTCCACGCGTGTTTCCCAAGTGGCACTGGGAGTAGGCGACCCTTTTGAGCGTCTGCGTCTGCCTCACAAGTAAGGCGGTCGGTAGTGTTTGGTTTGGATGTGAAGATTTCCTGCTCAGAGTTTTATCAGTTAACCGTATATTTTAAGTTGTAGTGTGGCGTTTTTAACAAGTACACCAGAAGGCATTACAGCCCAGTGGTGCTCCCTTGAAGCCAGCCACCTACTCTGAAGCCAGAGTAGTTGCTATGGACCTACTCTGCAGATGCTGTCATTTCTCTGAGCGTTTGGAAAATTCTCATTTGGCGAATTTCTTTCTTTTGGAGTTTTTTTTTTCCATATTCTCTATAATCCACTACTCTTACAGTTAATGTCAAAAGAAAAAAAATCTGTTTTTATAAAAGGCAGTGGAATGAAAAAACAACAATTATTAAACTTTGCAAAGACCATCTAGAAAAAGACAAAATTTAGTGACACCTTTGACATGAGAGCTGATAGCCTGCCTAGCCTTATAGAGCAATGTGTGTCTACACTGTGCCTCTCTCCCTCCCTTCTTCCACCCCATAGCTGGGAAGAGAGGGTACCCATGGATAGAACTCATGGAGTCCTTATTGTTTAGCCAGGGGCAGAGGGAACCCCAGTGCCAACCGAGGGAGGATTCCCAACTGGTCTTCCAGTAGAACAAAGCCATAACATTTGTTGTCTCAGGTGTTGGGCCTACAGGTGATAACGTTTTTAAAATCTCATTTCCAAGTTTTCTATAACAGGATGTATTACTCTTACAATGCAAAGAGAACTCCAGCCAACCTTGTTTGGGGAACTTATGGACAAGCCTTTGGCACACACTGAGATGGGATGTCTCTACTTTTAATGGTGGATTTGGTTCAGGGACGCAGGGAAGTGATAAAGTAGCAGTTGAACCTAGTATTACTTTAGGTCCAAAAGCAAACAAAAAAGGAATGCCTATAAAGTAACAGGCCTGGTTTTCTTTGGCAACTTGACTCTGAAACCAAAGGCAATTTGAGAAGAAGAATTCAGAAAACGTCTGTGTACAAGTTGATCTTTGTAACAGGTAGCGGACTCGCCAGGTGCTGCTTGGATGAGCAGCACACGCCTGAGTGTGAGCTGGAAAGGTCCCGGGTCTCGGACAACAGGGAAAGCAGCTGCAGTTGACACCAGTTTCCTTGTCCCTTCAACCGTTGTTTGTCTGACCTCCGGTCATCCAGCCTCATTTTGGATCTGAGGGCCTCGATTAGAATTTCGTATCTTACAATCTAATAGCAAACTCCCAAGGCTCAACCAGTAGTTGCACATAATGATATTTATGATCAAGATTCAAGTCTATTTTAAGACAAGAAAATAGTTGTCCTGCACAAGGAGGCATTGTGGTTTGGGGAGAGAATATGTGCTTCAGAGCCAGGCAGACCGGCGTCTGGCCCCGGTTCCACAGCTCACTCTGCTGTCACCATCAGCCACTGAGCCTCGGTTTCCTGGTCTTTATAGTGGGTGTCAGGTACCGGAACCTCGGAGGGCGTGGACGTCACAATTCCAGCAGGTCGCACGTTTGCCGCCTCGTAGGGGCTCCGGTATGGCAGCTATGACAGTTACTGTGATGGCTCCCGGTAGCATCAGCCCATCCGCAGAACCTTCGCTCTTGAATTTGCTAATGGTTTTGCCCTGTTAGGGGTTTAACCATTGCTTACGTCTTAACCATTACACACACAACAAAACAAATGCTCAGGCTTTGTTCACTCGGTCTGGAAGTCTCCTTCCTCTGAATCAGACAGTACGTTCATGCTGTGTGAGAGCTGGAAGTCAGTACAGAACCGTTCCGCAGAGGCCCCGCGTCAGGCCGGATCGTGCGTCCCCCGAGTGTGCGAGAGGAGGAGGAAGGCCACTGGCTTTTGGCTCTGTGCCCCTGGGGTCTGGAGTGGCTGGTGAGCTCAGAAAGGCAGCGGGACTGAGGACTGTCCCTGGGTACCCCACAGCCCCATCAGTAATCGCCACGCAGAGCTGAGTACAACTGAGGGTGGATTCTGTCCACGTAAAAGTAATTCAGTTCATGTCAGCCAGTCCAGTCCATCTGAGACTCTTTCTAGGACCAAGCAATGTGCTTCTCTGCTTCTCTGCTCTGATTGTTTTGCAAGTACCTGGTGAGCACGCCAGCGTGTGGAGACTGTGTGTGGGCGCCAGGCCGGGGTTGGACTCCTGTCTGCCGGCAGTCCCACACCGCCACGAGCCGTACTGCTGAAAGGAGTCTCTCTGCACAGAGAGTGTCCTCTTCCTGTAGGCGCCCGTCTGACACGGGGCTGGCTTTTGCTTTCTTTTGTGTGCTTTGACTCGGAGTGGGTAGTGGCAGGGCCCAGGCAAGCCAAGGACCAGCATGGTGGTTGTCGGCCTTTGTGGCGTTGGTGACAGGACAAGTGAGGGTGCCGTTAGGTAGAGGGGGGGACAGGGGCCCTCTGTCCTTTAAGTGAGTCCCGATCTCCAAGTCATTCCTCATAGGAAGTGGTGGCAGTGTAGGGCATTGTGCCCTGTGGGGCCCTACAATGGAGAGAACAGACAGGAGGGGCAGCGTGCTTTTTAAAACTTTTTTTCAATTAAATTTTACATTGAGAATTATTCTGTATTAGTTGCAGCAAAGTGGTTAGAAAATCATGTACTTTACAGAGTGGTTCCCCCCAGCCCCACACCTGTTTATCTCGACGTTATTGGCTGTATGCCATATTGTAACCCACATCTCTGTGGCTGATCTGTGACTGCCAGTCTGTACTGCTCCATCTCATCCCCTTGTCACCAGACTGCCTACCCCTCGCCCCTCTGACAGCTGTCAGTCTGTTCTCAGTATCTACGAGTCTGTTTCTGTTTTGTTTGGTGGCTTATTTCGTGAGGGGCAATTTTCTGATGACCCAGTTCCTCTCTGAGGCAGGAAGTACAGTTTGGACATCACGTATCAACCTGCCCTAAAATTTAAAAGGTGCTTTTGCCAAAGGGATAACTTCAATGGATTGATCCTTCTGGGTTTCTAGTTGTGCTCTATAGGGTAATTTTTTTTAAAAAGATAATTCTGTTTCCTTAGGGCAGCAATTTTCAACCAGTGTGCCGCAAGAAACCTGTTTGTTTAGTCAGGGGCACTGACCTCTTTTCCCTTAGATTGTCAAGTAAAAAAAATGACAGCAGCCAGCACAGCAAGAGCTGTCCGGTGTAAATGAATCAAAATTGTACCTTTTTTTTTTTTTTTTGGTCAGATCGGCAAAAAATACGTTTTTTAGTGCGCCGCAGGATTTTAGTAATTAGTTTGTGTGTGCCATGAGATAAAAAAGGTTGAAAATCGCTGCCTCGGGGTGTTGCCCAAAATGAAATTAATACTGATTGTTCTGAGTTTTCCTTGCACTTTTCTACATCAGCATCTTTACAGATGAACCTTTTCTTCAGAAAGAAACCCATGCAGACTTTTTTTTTCTTTTTTGTAATGTACAAGCTAGGAGAAAAGCGGTGTTAGCTCCTAACAAAAAAAAAGTGCACTTGCTCCTTACTAATTAGGAAGCTCAATTTCCCAGCCCCACTGCCTGGAATACCCAGCTCTTCCTTCTGTGGGACTGATCCCGCATGGCCTTGGAGACTCCCCGCCTCCCCGCCCTCCCCAGCCCAGGGGAACCGCGGTACCCTGGGGCCACTCAGAAGTTGGGAACCTGGCCCTGGATTGCTGCCTCTTTTAAGTAACTGGGGGCAGGGGTTGGGGGTAGTGTGTACTTTTTAGCAAGGAAAGAAAAAAATGGCAGCTTGCTGTCATTTCTCTGGGCATTCCGCCTGTTGTCTGTAGAGTCACTTAGGTCCCTCCTGCTCATGGAAGTCTCACCTCGGAGGGAAGATGCAGAAGAGCTGAGAGAGGGAGAGTGCGCCCAGTCCAGTCCCGCTCCCTTCGCAGACCCCCCGCTTCAGCTGAGTCCTTGGTTTCTGCCACTCCCCCACCCCCGCCCGCAAAATAGCATTCACTTGAATTTAACGATATTTCCACTCCAGGCTTATCTGTATTTGCCAAATTATGTACTTAAAAACCCATATAGCAAGTATTTTGGAAAATAAAAGTCACTTTTAAAAACAGGGCAAAAATCTGTATCTCACTCATGCTCATTATCCTTTTCAGGAGCTGGGTGAGAGAGACGAGGCAGTGTGTTGTTGTGATGTTTCCCGTGGTGGAAGGAGAGGTTTTAATGTCTCGATCTTCTCTCAGGCCCGTAAGATCAGCCTCTCCTTGGTTTCTGCCTAGAGAGTGGGTGGGAAACCTTCTAAAACTTTCTTCATTGGTCTAATAGGTGACTTGCCCCAGCACCTTCAAGTAATGATCAATCTTCTGCGTTGTGAAGATAGAATCAAGCTGGTAAGAAGAGACGAGAGTGGCAAGTTTGAATTTTTAATTGTGAAATTTGGTAGGGAATTACGAGCCGTGGGTGTAAGGGGGAGGCGGGGTATAAGTGCTGTGTTTTGAAAATTCTCCCAAATTGTTCACAAAAGCCAAAGCGAAGTTTGCTCCTCAGCACCCAGAAGGTCCAGAGAAAGGATGGATCAGGGCCCCATATCAGTCTGTGCTAAGTCGGCATCTTCGTTCTCTGGGTGTAGTTATCCACCCATTTAACAGACTTGGGGAGGGGGTCTCCTTTGAGCCGGGCACCATCCCCCATGTTGGGGGTATAAGACAGACGTGGCTCCTGTGTCTAAGAATCTCATCTTGGTTCCTAAACTCACAGGGGGAAAGGTAGAAAACAGAAGCCCTTGACCTTGGTTGGGCGAGGGAGGGGGCCCGAGCTGGAGAGCAGCCGGTGAGAGCGTCTCTGCCTGCGCAGGCCGTGCGCCTGGAGAGCGCCTGGGCGGAGCGGGTCCGGTACATGGTGGTGGTGGACAGCAGCGGGCGGCAGGACACGGAGGAGAGCATCCTGCTGGGCGTCGACTTTTCCAGTAAGGAAAGGTGAGTCTGATGGGACAGCAGTTGCTGCTGGCAAAAGATTTGCATGGTCCCAAACCCTTGGGAGGTGACGGTGGGATGCGTGATGGCAGGTGGTGGGGGTGACCAGGCACCATAGGGCACAGCATTTCAGCTCTTGTGCGCAGGTGCTAGATCCAGCCTCTGCTCTCAGAGCTCAGGGTCTGCTGAGGGGATAGAAAAGTTACACTGTGCTTAGAGCTCTAACACTGGGTGCTATTGGCAGTGCTCTACAAAGGGCACCTTAGCCTGGAGGGCTTCCTGAAGGAGGTGATGGCTGTGGTGAACACCCAGGTGAAAGCAGGAACCAGTCCAGTGAAGCAGGGAGGATGCCATCCAGGCAGACGCACCCACATAAGAAGTATGTGCTTGATAGGCAGCGTATCAAGTGCCTTACCCAGTATTGCTGTCCCATGGATTCCCAAGCACTGGCCGACAGGTCCTGGGTCAGAGGCTTAAAGGGAGGTTTGGAATTTCCCAATAGCTAGAGGCCAAGTTCGGGATATCATAGACCCTATTATTTTTGTGAAATGAAGGCAAGTGGCTCTTCTTACATCTAGGATAAGTTAATACATGTGAGACCATTGCAAAACCTGGATTCGTTAAAACCAGATTAAGGTGACTCACTTTAGCCATCATTCATTCATCTCCTCATTCATTAAGCAAACAATTTATTTGCATTCTCCTGTGTAGAAGGCAATAGGCCAGGCCCGGGTAAACAAAGAAGCAACAGCACACACAGTCCTTGGCCTCAGAGAGCCTGTGAGCTCCGTGAGGAAAAGCGCCGTGATCAGATGCTGGCTGGTGGGCTCAGTGATGCAGAGACACGTGGGGGGCACTGGGAACACCAGGGAGGGGTGGCTGTAAAGGGGCCGCGCCAAAGGCCTCTGGAACATGTGGTGGCTAAGCCAAGTCTTAAAGGACGAGTAGGCAGTTGGCAAGTTCAGGGGTAGGGACGTGTCGGTTCGGGGCCTCCTTGCCTCACTCGAGCACTGACACAACCACGAAGTTCCAGGAGCTCTGAGTCTCCAAATAAGTTTTATTTTGCAGCTCTGCAAAGGAAATAGAGTTAGCCCATTAAGAATGGGCAGGACTGCGGGGTGGGACCTGAGAATTGGCCTAACCCGAAAGGCTTAGTCTAATTTTACCCGAAGGAGTTGAAACTCTCTTCCCCACGGACACGGAAGCCGAGGTGGAAGAGTCCAGAGTGGTCGCAGATGCCCTGCGACCCCAGAGTGCCCTGGCCGCACGGTCGCTTGCTCGTAACATTACTCCCTGGGCGGCTGTTCGGCAGTAGCAGAGATGGAAGCGGGAGATCGGCGCTGGCCTTGGCTCAGTGACAGTGGCTTCTCACAAGCTGAACCTTTCAAATGCCTGAAGAATGCTCGCAATAACCTGAGGAGCCCCTCTGATAAACCTTTCATTCCCTCCGTGTGTTTCAACGGCGCCAGTCTCTAGAGTATCATTTCACGGTGAGGATGGGCAAAACAAAAGCAGATTAAGCTAGTTCTTAAAGCAGCAGCTGCACAGAAGGTACAGAAACAGAGGTCTAACCCTGCACTCCAGTAACGGTGTTGGCACCCCCCTCCAGGACAGGAGGCTGGGTTGGCTGCCACCACTCGCCCGTGTGCCCTGAGCGTGTGTGGCCTTGTGCCCAGGGTGCGCCAGCCTGCAGTGGCTCCGCCCCTGCTGCAGGGAGGTTGAATGGCCAGCTGGTTGCTCCTTGTCCCCTGAGAGCTGCAGCTGAGACCTGGTGTTTATGGAGCTGCCACCACGCCAGACGGTGGGGTCAGAGCACCCTGTGACTGTCTCCGAGAAGGGGTCACTGGCAGCTCCCTGTAGTGGGCCATCTCAGACCTGTGTCTTCTAGAGATCAGGAGTGAGCAGTGCCTACAGAGCTTCTCCCAGATACATACCCAGTAGCCAGACCAGGTCGGGCTGGTCCCCTCTGTGAGCTGGGTGGGCTGGGTGAGATGCAGGGAAGTCTGTGGGTGAGCAGGGGGACTCCAACCCCAGGGTCTTCTCTTTCCTCCCGTGCAGTAAAAGCTGTACCATTGGGATGGTTCTCCGACTGTGGAGCGACACGAAAATCCACCTTGACGGCGACGGGTAAGCAGATCCCTTTGAAAGATTCTTTTCGTCACTATAAACTCTGAAATGTGAGCAGGTTTGAGCATCACTGGGTAATCATCAGCAATAGAATCATGTGTGTGATGTGTTTATTACACCAGGAGAAACAATAGTGCCCTCTCGGGAACCACACAAGGCAGGGGCATCCTGGACTTGACGCAAAGGAGTTTGGATCGTGAAGTAGCATTGGAAGCATATTACAGCAGATTGCTGCCGTGTGAAGTTCAAGAGCAGCAGAAAACTGACATTCATTCATTTGCCCTGATATGATAAATGAACACTCACGGCATGTCCTCCATGTGGGGCTGGTCCCCGAAAGTTCACAGACAAACGGGACAGCAGCAGGAGCTCACAGTGTCGGGGGTGTGGGGAGAGACACGCAGCAACAGGCACAACAGTGTTTCAGGTGCGGCTTTGGGGCTGGTCTTGGCAGGTAGATGAGAGGAACGGCCATCAAGTTCTGCATACATTGGTCCCCAGGGGAGATGGGTGGGTTCTGCGGTGGGTGGAAAGAAGCAGAATCGGAAATCATCCCCACTGGGATTCCAACAGTATAAGTCATGGTGCCTCATAGGTAGATCTGGGAGAGAGAAATAAAAATTTGATTTCTTCAAGACATAGGATTATGGTAACATTTTTCCTTTTTAAAATTTTGCCTTCCATTAATACATTTTCAGGGCAATTCCAAAAAACCCCAGGCTGATGGGATGTGTGGGGTGGAAAGCAGCAGCGGGGTCGGGATCAGGCAGGAGCACAGACGAGATGGTGTCAGATGCTGCCTCGGCCTCACGCCCTTTGCGGGGGCTTCCGTTTTTGTAGGCTTCGCATTGCTGGGCTAAAAACAAGCCTTCGGGAACTGGGAACCGCTCTTTTTCTCCCCCTTTGCTTTGCGCTTGTCTGACACAGCCGGCCTGCAGTCCTGCAGTCCCGCATTCGAGGGCATGAGACACTTGTCCTCAGAGTGTCCCCGGCGGCCCGCCCCCACTGTCCCACAGTGGTGTGGTCAGAGGGTCTGTCTTCTCACCTGGTATCTTTCTGTTGCTGTTTTTCACCCCTAGTGGCTTCAGCGTCAGCACAGCAGGAAGGATGCACATCTTCAAGCCCGTGTCTGTCCAGGCCATGTGGTGAGTGTGGTTTTAGGGACTTTTAACTCCCTAGAAATAGTTTCCAGCATGACGGCATGACTAGAAAAATCCCTTCTACTGAGAAGCCCATCTAGGCAGGTCTGTTTTGCGTGTATGACAGACAGACTTGACCGTCTTAACCATTTTTAAGTGTGGAGTTCAGTGGCGTTGGGACATGCGCTGTGTTGTGCAGCCAGCGCCACCGTCCACCCCCAGAACGTGTCTGTCCCCCCAGACAGAACCTCTGTCCCCATTACTGAACGCTAACGCCCAACCCCTCTCTCCAGCCCCTGCTAACCTCTGTTCCCCTGTGTCTCTCTCTGTGACTCTGCCTGGTCCACGTCTCTCGTGGGAGTGGACCATTCGTCCTCCTGTGTCTGGCATCTGTCACTGAGCGTGATGCTTTCAGGGCTCGTCTGTGCTGCAGCATGTGTGAGAACTCCGTTCCTTTCTGCGGCTGAATAATAGTCCGTTACAGGGACAGGCCACGTTTTATTTATCCGTGCATTTGTTGGTGGGCTCTTGAGTTATAATGCCCTTTGGCTGTTGTGAATGGGGCTGCTGTGAGCGCTGGCAAACAAAGGATCTGTTGGAGTCTCTGCTTGCTTTCCTTTGAGTTTACACCTAGAAGTGGAATTTCTGGGTCATGTGGTAGTTTCGTGTTCAATGTTTTGAGGAACCACTAAACTGCTTTCTATTTTACGATCCCACCAGCAAGGCACGGGATTCCAGTTTCTCTGCGTCCTAGTCAGCACTTGTGATTTTCTGTTGTTTTGCATGATCACCATCCTGATGGATGGGGAGTGGCATCTCATTGTGGTCTGGATTTGCACTTCCCTGATTAATGAATGTTGAGCGTCATTGCCGTTTGTGTATCTTCTTCGGAGAAATGTCCATGGTGTCCTGTGGCCACTCTTTAAGTTGGTTGATTTCGGTTGTGGAAGGCATGTTTTTGCGGGTGTACATCTCCTCCTGACAGGTCTCCCTGTGCCTGGCACACAGCAGGCATTCCCTTCTCTCTGCTGGGTGCGGAGCATCTTGGACATAATTTCTGTCCACATGGAGTTTCAGGTCTGTCGGGGGACATGGCCCTAAACACAAAACAAAGTCAGGTTATGCCCAGGGGGGCTTGGAGGGCGCTCCCACAGGGTGCTGGGCTGTGGGATACTCACTGCTGCATGGAGGGGCCTGGGCAGGGGCGGGGCCTCCCCCTACATTCTGCTTTCAGGATGAGGTCGCTGTGGGTCAAAGCTGCGTGGGGCAACATAAGCCACGCCCACAGCTTACCTGACCCTGGCACACAGGTCTCAGCTCCTTGGAGGGCTGCACAAACAGCTTAGGCAGCACACTCCATAGTCTGTCTTGAATAACCTGGAAAAGACCTGGGAGCGCTGGTGGTACCTGCTGAGAAGACTTCTGCCCAGGGTTGCAAAGTAATCAGTCTTTTTTCAGGACAGTGGGAGTTATGCAGCATTCTCCCGTGGGCTTCATTTTTGTCTCCTCTGTTAATCCGCTCTGTAGTCAATTGAGGATCATTTGGGGAAGAATCATGAAATCCTAATGTTCTAGATGCCCTAGCTGTTTCTTTGTATCCCTGGATGATTTTTTTAAATCTCTTGCTCTACAGGCAAGTGAAAAATAGCCCTACGTGCTTTTCCCAAACTTCCGAACCAGAACTAAATTTAGTCAATAGCTCACATTTCTTCCCTCCACCAGCCTAGGGTGTGGAGCGCTGTGTGCCCCTGGGAAAAGTGACGCGGGCCGCAGTGGCTTCTGGGCCACTGTCGAGCTATTCTCTGAGACCTGTCCCCCCACCCAGGGCTGCGCTCTCCATCCCTCGTCGACACCTAGTTCACCCTGTTCGCTGAGAAATTGTCAGCCCATATTTTTGTTAAAAGAAGTGAAACAAGAATGACTACGTTGACCGTTATGATAAACATTTGTAGTGTCCCTCCTGTCCCACCGCCTTCCCACGCCTCCTCTTCCGCTGGCTTCTAAATGAAAATGACTTTCTAGAACTCATTTCCTCAGGGCTCTGAGCTGCTGGAACGCTGCGAGGAGGGGTAGGAACTAAGTGATTAGACTGCAGGGACATGTCTCCGCCGCGCAGCCACGGCTCTTCCCCTCCAGCAGCTGGACTTAACCGTGGTTCCTGCGCTCACGACCAGCGTGGCCTCGGAAGTAAATCTTAATTCTTGGGAGTTAATCGGTGTGCTGTCAGATGAAATGCAAAAGAGCCTGACGGGAAGAGTTAGGAAGTTTTTTGTTTCCTGTTGGGAATGGTGGAGGATGTTCCATCTGCTCTTGGGTCAGTGTGTACGTCACGGAGACTGGCTGTGTGACCCAGCGGGCTGGGCGTCCCCACCAGCCGGTCCTTCGTGACCGGCCTTCCGTGCCCCATTTAAAAACCCCTTTGTCAGAGGGAGAACCCAGCACTCCTTCTGCCTCCCAGGCCTGACCCTCTGCCCCTCCTCACCCAGGTCCGCCCTGCAGGTCCTTCACAAGGCCTGCGAAGTGGCCCGAAGGCACAACTATTTCCCTGGGGGAGTGGCTCTGGTCTGGGCCAGCTACTACGAGAGCTGCATCAGCTCTGAGCAGAGCTGCATCAACGAGTGGAACGCCATGCAGGACCTGGAGTCCACGCGGCCCGACTCCCCGGCCCTGTTTGTGGACAAGTGAGTGCGGCGCCTCCTCACCTGCTCCCACGCCCGCCCCGTGGGACCCCAGGTCTGCACAGCGTTGCACCCCTCTGTGCTCCCCTGACTGAGGGCTGCCTCTCCCGGAACCAGCATCTCAAGCAGCAGTTCCTGACTTATGGGTGGTCTTTGGCTGGGGGGAGGGTCTGTGACCACCACCCCACTCTTGAAATCGTAGACACATCGGGTATGTTGGTGTTTCTGGGAAGTGGCTCTCTAGCTTCTGTCAAATCACAGAAGCAGCATGCAGCCCACCTGTGTCACCAGCTCCCAGGGCAGGGCTCTGTGACCAGAAACTTGGTTTTTAAAGCCTCTCCCTCTACCCTTTATTTTTTCAATTTTAGTTTTTCAGTGACAGTTGACATTGAGTATTATTTTGTATTAGTTTTAGGCGTACAGCATAGCGATTAGACATTTAATGAAGTAACCCCTCCGATGTCCCCAGTGCCCACCTGGTACTGTACACAGCTGGCATGCTGTTGTTGGCTGTATTTCCTACGCTGGACTTTACATCCCTGTGCGTGTTTAGTAACTGCCAGTCTGTGCTTCTCAATCCAATCACGTTTCTCGCCCAGGCTCCCAACCCCCTCTTGTCCGGAAACCTCTTAGGAGTGTTACAAATGTGACGTCCAGTTCCTCGGGTCCCAAAACACAACTGCACCCACGCAGACCGAGGGCAGCCTTAGAGGCAGCAACAGCGAATCGTGTGGCCTGTGGCACGTGGCTACCAGCAGCGCTCACGTGGCCAGAGGCTGCATCGAATTGAAACCTGGTTCCAGAAGAGGGAGGCGGCCCTCCCCTTCTCTCGGTCGGTCAGGCCCCTTCGCCGCAGTGTTGGGGACACTGTGTCTGAGAAGGCTGTGTGCAGGGGCGCAGCCCGAGTGAGGACACTCCGGGCCGTGTTCCATGAGGCCTCGCGGAAATTGTGAGAGGGCTGGGGAGAAGCCGAGGCTGCTTTTGAACAGATGAGGGGCATTGTGTCTCAGGAGGGTTAGCCTGGTTCGTGGGGCCCTAAGTGGAGAACCGGGGTCGGTGTGTGGAAGCTATGGGAAAATACATAGATTTTGGTGCCAGGTGAGATGGGGATCCTGGGAGCTGGACACAGCGGTCCTGTGGGCTGGCTCAGGACTCAGCCGTGTCCTCAGCAGAGACTAAAGGGTCCCGTGGCCTGGGGATGGTACACCGGTGGTTCAGCATCCTGCCCTGAGAGCCCAATACTCTGCAGGACCTGAGCAAGGAGGGCGCTTGCCAGCCCCTCTGTGCCCCCTCGATCTGCTCCACTCTGGACTCCTGTGGGAGTTCTGGACACAGAGCAGGGTTTCTCTGTCCCTCTCTGCCACCTGCTGAGGACACGCACATCAAGAAGTTGTCTCTGGGAACCAAGCCCAGGGGCATTGGGTGTTTCTGTAAACTTGGGCCTCAGTCTTCCTATAGTTCTGCACTTGGCTGATTTCTCTCCAGGCCGACTGAAAGGGAAAGGACTGAGCGCCTCATCAAAGCCAAACTGCGGAGCATCATGATGAGCCAGGACCTAGAAAATGTGACCTCCAAAGAAGTAAGAGAACTCTTCCCTTCTCCGCAGGCCAGACGTCATTCCTCTGTCTGGTTGCGCAGACCTGGTCTTCTTGACCAATCGGTGCACTCGCTCTTGGTGGCTTTTTCCTGCAGGACTTAGCAAAAAGAGTACAGGTCTTAGGGTCAGACTCTAGTTTGAACCTAGCCCTGCCACGTGCCAGGTATGGGGCTTGGGCAGATTTCCTGGGCTCTCTGAACCTGTAAGGCCTTTAGTGAGAATGCCACGAGACCTCTGTGCGGATTGCACCAAGAAGCATTTACCTGTTAGCACCCTCTCCTCTGCTCCATGTCGCCTCACCTGTTAAGTCGCCAAACCTGGACTGCTTTCCTTCTGCCTTTTGATGTTTCTCTGGATCTTTTTTTCTTTTTTCAGTTGCTTTTTCATCAAGGAATACAATGTGTTTTAATAACAGCTTAAAGCGGGTAGATCTAAGAGGTTGAAATGGCCATTTTTAAAAGTTACATACAGTCTTTTTATTTAGTAACACCTGTACTACATTGTATGGTGATGCCTTCCAGAGCAAGATGAGACTGACTTGGGTTTCACTGTAATGTGCGTGGTATTTAATTGTAGAGGTACAAGTGCTTTAAAGGCAGAAAAGGTCCCATGGGGTTTGGATTTCCTATTTGAAACAGTAAACTTGCCCCCACGTCAGATTGACCTCAAGGCCGAGTTGCCTGCGTCCCTGCCGCCCATGCTCGTATACCGCGTGTGTCTAAACGCAAAAAAAACACGTTTGTTTTTTTTTAAAAACAGCCACAGGTTGCGTTGGGACTTTACTTCTTGGAGAGCGACGACTGTTTTCTTTGCAAATCACTTTTCCTGATATTTTCCACTCCACAGATCCGTAATGAATTGGAGAAACAGATGAACTGTAACTTGAAAGAATTCAAGGAATTCATAGACAATGAGATGCTCCTAATCTTGGGACAAATGGACAAGCCCTCCCTCATCTTCGATCATCTTTATCTTGTAAGAGGCACAGCACCCATCAGGGTTTGGCTTGGGGAACGTAAATTTGGCCTTGATTGCTTGGAGCAAGTCAGAGAGGAGAGAGCTTGAGTTACGGGAGCCTGGATCCTGACTTGCATGGGAACTCCCCTCCGCGGGCCGCCGCCTCGTGGTTTGCTCTGGAGCCAGACGCTTGCGATGTGGCTCCCAGCTGGGCTGTGGGGAGTTGTGTGAAAGCTCTTTGGTATAGACAGTTGGCAGCCATGTTCAGACCCTTCCCCCCCTTTGCCTCCTTCCATCACTAACACGCAAACCCCCTCCAGACACCTCTTAAGTGGTTTGTGGGCTAAAAACCCCCAGTTACTAAAGGGAGCGTGCTTGCCAAACCCCAGAGTTATGCCTAGGAATCCCGAGGCATGAGAAACGGTGGGGAAGGCAGACTAGACACCTGCAAGGCAGCTTCCCCTCTGCTTGTCCAGGCGGCCGCTCCGTGCACGGCCCCCAGAGCTATGGAAGTAACAGCCTTTGGTGATGCAACCTCCGCTTCTTGCTCAGATTTTCTTAAAGCTATAAATCTCCATAGAAGGCAACTGGCAGGATTTCAAAGTCAGAGAGACTGTGAGGAAGGCACGTTGCTAAAATTAGAGGCAGCGCAGCATAGTAACAAAAATTGGCCCTCACCAGACCAAGCTCCCAGCCCCCATCCAGACCGGCAACGTGACTGGACACAGCTGGGACTGTGGGTCTCTGCTACTTTCTTCCTTCCTTCAACCTGTACCTCGTGGAATGATTATGAGGATTCAGTAAAATGCAGATTTAAGGCATACGGTGCACGAATAAATGGTAGCCATCGGCAGAGCAGAAGTCACTTCCTGGGGAAGTTAAAGAAGTGTATTTTTTTGCTTCGGAAAGCATAGTGATTTTGTTCTCTGCCTGTAGGGAATAATTAATAGTTCTCCCATGCATGTGTTGTGGTATATATTTATTATGTTAAATATATATTTAATTATGTATAGATATCAGTCTATACCCATTCAATGAATGTGTTAAAATGTACGGAAGTATGTGGGTTTGAAGCCTGTGTCTTGAAAGCTGTGTGGCAGCCCTGGGCTCTCCTCTCTCTGGGAAGTTGGTGGTTCTCCCTGGTGGAGACAGAACGCAAGGCACCTCCAGCCCGTCTGGCCACTAGATGGCGATGACGGCAAGAAGACACAGCCCCAGCGAGGTGCTAGTTATTTTTCAGTGTGGTTGGTGTTTTATGTCACTTTTTCCATGAGAGATACCAAAGGAATTTCTCGGTTTCAGCCTCTCCCTCCAGTATGAAGCCCCAGCTAGCACCCACACATAGCCAGCCCCATCAGGGTCCCTAAAGCCCTTGCCTGCTGAGGGGTCCGTCTTCTGCAGAAAGAAAGTTTATAGGGAGACTACGCAGGTCTTTTTTTGCTCTTTGTGACTTATATGTTGTTTGCTTTCCCTAAGAGCAAAGTGGTGGTTTTTCTTTGTTATTTTTTTCCCCCTCCATGTTCTTTGCATACTCAGAAATGGAGGGCTTGTTTTCTTTAACACCATTTTTTAAATATTAAAACATGTTACATAGAAAGTTAGGAAATATGAGTAAATCTAAAAAAGAAAATTAAAGGCATTCCCAATTTCACAAATCTAGAGGTAGTCTTAGTTAACGTTTTGGTATATTTGTTTTTCTATCTTCTGGGTTTTTTAAATGCCTATGTAGCTTTTTTTTTAAAAAAGGAAAAGGAAAGGGCCATACTGTTCATGTTTGTGTCCTGCTTTATTTGTTTGTCATTATGTGGTATTTCCCTGTGTCATTAAATGTCCTCCAAAAGTAGGAGTTACTTGGAATGCCCCATCACATGATCCATCATCATTTATTTTACTAATTTCTCCTTGTTGGACCTTTGGGTTGTTTCCACTCTGTTATTATAAATAACCTTAAATATCCTTCCACATAAATCTCTGCACATTCTGGGTATTTCCTCAGGGTAGCTGTTTGTAAGTGGAATTTCCGGGTCAGAGGGTGGGAACCTTCGGAATATTGCCAACACACTTCCCAGAAGAGGCAGAATGACTCCTGTGAGGGTGGCAGTGCCCTCCTGAGCAGGAGGGGGGTCAACGCCTCCAGCAAGAGGGCCTGCTGGAGTCTCAGGAGAGGAAGTGGTGAGAGGGGTAGGTTTTCCTGACCTTGCCCTTCCCCTGTTGTGCTGACCACATGGTGAGTGACCGGGAACCTGCTTGGATGCCGGCCTCCGTCGGTTCTCTGTTCTCTGGGGCCAGGGGCCCATAAAATCGCCGTCAGGGCTAGCATCCCAAGAGCAGTCTGAGGCTGACACGTGACACTCACAGGGGGTTTGTGTGATCTGTCCCCCAGGGCTCTGAATGGAATGCATCCAATCTGGAGGAACTGCAGGGCTCAGGGTGAGTCTGCTCCTCTTGTCTTCCCTTGTCCTCCTCGGCAGCTGAGACACCCTGGGCTCTGCCACCCAGGGCAAGCCTTTGAGCTACCTGCCTGGAAAGGCCTGCACCCTGGCAGCCGGGGTGATTTGCAGAGCTAAACAGATGCGCTTTAGAATGCCACCTCCTGAATAATTCATGGTTTAGATTTTCCTGGAGTTTGTGTGATGGTGTTTGTCCCAGAGAACATCCTAAATCACAGTCCTGTGGTGTCAACTGCCTGGGTGCGAGCAGGGCCATGAGTCCCTCCCCCACCCCACTGCCCACAGAGCTGCTGAGAGTCCTGGTGTGGACACACCTGTCTGCTGGGCCACTCAGCCACTCTGATCCCCGGGCCACGCCTGGTTCTGGCTGAACTTATCCTTTTGGACCTGGTGGGACTCTTGCAGCTAAATACTCGGTGTTGGGCAGAAATACGTGCCTGTCCTAGTCTGAGAAATGCCCAGCAGGAATAAAAAATGTTTAAACCTAGACCTTCAAGAACAGATGTCTGGACATTTTTTTGAAAAAACTACACAGCCACAAAATCACCATTCTGTGGGTCTGACATGATGGCATCCTTGAATTACTGCATTTAAAAATCAAGACTAAACAAATCTTAAAATATATCTTTAGAACTACTGGTTAAGTTATATTCTTTCAAGAGAAAGTATTCTTAAAATGTAGGGTGATACTGTCTATGCTTCCTATTTTGCTGGGAATAAGTAAATTATTTTATAGATATTTTTGTCTGGAGTTTTTATACATATTCACATATGAAATCTGTTGAAGGTATTTTGAAACTCCTGATCTTCCAGGGGTATAAGTATTAAGTTTAGAGACTGACAAAGCCTGGCTCGCAGACCCTCTCAACTCTATTTATTTATAGCCTTCCTTGTTTCAAAAAGGATGTAAAGCAGTTCCCAAGGACATAAACAATGGACAAATATATTCTGCTTTTTAACCATTTAAAAGTGGAGACTTTGTTTTTCTTAAGGCTTCTGGATGCGCATAGTGCATTATGAATTTTGAAACTTTGAGAAAGTTAAAAATGTATTTAAGTAATACTTGTATCTGCTTTCCAGAATTAACATTGCTTCACAATGCTTTGAACGGTTTTTTAAATAAGTTTTTATAAAGAAGTTTGTTTTTTTTTTTAATTATAAATATAGTACATTCTCATTGTAGGGCATGTAGAAAATATAAAAAAAAATTTCTGTTAAGGAAAAACAGAAGTCCCACTGTAAAAACATAAAGCCTTTATTAATGTATATTTGATTTTTTCTCTGTTCAGTTTTTTGTTACATTTTGTTTTGTAGTTCCTCATTCTAATTCTCCAGATTTGTTCTCTCTTTTTTTCTCATTGCAGTGTTGACTACATTTTAAATGTCACTAGAGAAATAGATAATTTTTTCCCTGGCTTATTCGCATATCACAACATCCGAGTCTATGATGAAGAGACAACAGATCTTCTCGCCCACTGGAACGAAGCGTACCATTTTATAAACAAAGCGAAGTAAGTGGGCGGAGACGCCAGAGAAACCGGTCTGAGGAAGACGCTGGCAGATGCTGGGTGGGCAGCAGTGAATGGCAGTCCCAGACACAGGCATCTCCTGGCTTAGGGAGCCATGGATGTCGATGGTCCTCTGATTGGGGACCACAGGACCCCTAGCACCAGCGGGGGCAAAGTAGTCGATCTCCAGGTTGGACCTGAATGAGCTTTTTCTCCCTCATCTGTCGTTGACTGTGACACTTGACCCCAGTTTCATCATCAGCCTGGCTTCCAGTTAAGAATCCAACACCATGTGGACACTCTTGGGAGGCTGTGCCTGTGGGGAGCCTCTGAGCCTGAGGAGAGAGCAGGGAGGGCAAGGCTGTGCGTGGACTTAGCGCACCTCTGGGACCGCTTCCCCAGGGGAACCCACTAGGGCAGCTACCCCAAGCCGTGGCCTGCCCGTTGCACCTGAGTTAGCGCGGTTTTCCTGGGTGAGCAGAATGGGACAGACTGTGAGCCTGTCCCTGGTTTTGCCCAGCCTCTGTGCTCCCTCTATTCTCCTACAGAATGACTCTGTCTTATTGCAGGCAGGGTCAGAAAGAGAGAGCCCTTTAGACCCCATCTTCTACTTTGCACCCCTCCAGGTCAGGGCTCCATGACCACCGTGTCCTCATAGTTTGTTTGCATGCTCTGGGGAAAGACTTCAGACCAGCAGTCCAAAAAAAAAAAGAAAGAAAAGGCACTGAGATTTAGTGATGATTTTTAAGCCAGAAGTAGGAGAAATGAGTCTGCTCGCACCTGGCAGTCTGGCTACTTCTAACGTAAATAGACAGGTGGGCTCACCTCCTGTACAAATGAAGCTTGCCAGATGCCACACTTTCCAGCCTGCATTCCCTTTCATTCTTGAGCGAGCGATACTTAGAGAAACACCGTCTCTCGCCTTGCTGGATCTGTTAAATCAGCCAGGCCTGGGCCAGCACTGCCTCCTCACAACCTCGGGCGCCCCCCTCCGGGCCCCCCTCCCCTGGCTTCTGTCTGTCTTGGCCAAGTCGGCGGTGCTGCTGCCCTCGCCCTGGCTCCTTGACCCTCCTGTCTCCCGAGGGCCTTGCGGCTTCCGGTTCTCTGACCCCATTTTTCTACAGTAACCCATTCCCTGTCTCCATCTGCTCTAGCTGCCAAGTATATTTTGCAGATCTCCCTTTCGCTGCCCATTTGCTTCCCACAAAAACGGGTTTTGGCCTCCCAGTCTATCCCAGCCATGTGGGAAGACCCCCGCTTTGTCCCTGGACGCAGCCTGGTCTTGGCGCTCTCCCTGCAAATCTTGGCTAGGCAAGGACAGCTTAATCTCGATTTCCCGTTGTGTGCTAATTGATTTCGCAGCGAAGTCATTTCCTTTAGAGGGTGGGTGCGCATGTGCTGCGTAAACATCGGGACTAGGAGGATTTGGGCAATGACATAACTTTGGGGTTTAAAACTGCTCGTTGTGGAAAACCCAAGAGAATGAAGTTAAGCTTTTTAAAAACTCACCCCTGCTCCCCAGGCGGAACCATTCCAAGTGCCTGGTACATTGCAAAATGGGAGTCAGTCGGTCCGCTTCCACGGTCATCGCCTATGCAATGAAGGAATTCGGCTGGCCCCTGGAGAAGGCGTACAACTACGTGAAGCAGAAGCGCAGCATCACACGCCCCAACGCGGGCTTTATGAGGCAGCTGTCTGAGTATGAAGGCATCTTGGACGCAAGGTGGGTGACTGTCTGCAGAGGATTGGCGAGGCTGAGCTCCAGAAGCCACTGTCTGCATCTCGCGGTGGCTTCCACAGCCACCACCCTGACTCGGGGGGAGGGGGAGGAGGACCAGTTTGAGAAAAACAACTATTGTTTGGCGTTTGATTAGTGGTTTCCAGGAGGGATCTGTTCTGATTTTGTTGGCACTCAGCTATTTGGCTGCAGGAGGGAACAGTGCCGAACTTCTAATCTAAGGCAGGACTCCGTGTGCGGCACGGGTGTGTGGGTGCCCCGTTTCCTGAGCATCTGCTTTGGGCCAAGCGCTGTGCCAGGCCTCCCGCAGGGCAATTCCAAGGACTGCCAAGGCGAGCTGGGCAACCTAGGGCGTGCTCGTCAGTCTCCCCCAGCCTCACTTTTCTCCTTCTGAGTTAAAAACCAACACCCACCTGGTAGGGTGGTTGTGAAATGTATGTGAATACCGAATGGGTTTACCTTTACAAGGCTTTGCTGGACCAGGCTCATAGTAAATAATGATGTCGTTTTTTATGCATTACTAACCCCCGCCTGAAAGTACAGGTTATGCCCCTTTATGCGGGAATATGGCACCAACGCTGGAGGCTGACTTGTCCCACATCACAGCCAGTGGAAGGCAGAAGGGAGCATGTACCCAGGTCTGTGGCCTCCAAGGCAGGGTGGACCTGAGGTTCTCCTGCCCCACAGGGAAGGGTCCTGGGTCACCCCAGGAAGACCCCTGCTGGACTCCAAGACTCACTCCTTCCTCTTCCCATCCTGTTCAGTCTGTAGGAGGCCTCCTGGGTTAGTTCTGACTGGTGCTGTGAGGGAGCCCTGGGCTAGGTCTTGCCCTCATGTTTGGAGAAGCAGGAACGCCCTGGCGGGCTTGGCCAGGGTCCTGAGGACAGCTCCAGACATCTCACTGTCAACCACAGAGTGGCTGGACAGACCCCCAGGCAGGGCCGACGGGGAGAAGCGTGTGTCCCTTAGCCTTAGCCCGGCAGTCACACACTCCCGTCATGCCCTTGGTAGCCTAGCCAGGGGGTTCCAGGCTGGGTTCACTGCTGCCCGGCACTGACCTTGCACCGCAGCCCCATCAAGGGCCTTCTTGGCCTCAGCCAGAGCACGCGCAGGGGGCAAACAGTTGTGATGATCACGACACTCTCATTGGGCAACAACCGTGGATCCTTAATTTACCCTTAATTCTCTCTTCCTAACTGTCACAGCCCCCTGATGGCTGTATTGCTCTAAGGTTCGGGGAGGTGACTTTACCTTACTTCACTCTAAGCCTTTCTCTTTTCCTTTTACATTCGTTTTAAAAATGTGTCATAAAAAACGACACCATAGTATTAGCAAACATACCTTAAAAACTGACTTGTAATCTCCGTGACCCAGTATTTGCAGTTTTCTGGAATCTCCCCAGTTTTATTCGTGTACATTCTGTGCTTGCGTTGCTGTCGTAGTCTGAGTCTCTGTGCATGAAAACTTCATATTGACAGACGGAGAGACTGAGAGATGGAACAGTGAGTGGCAGGGCCAGGTGAGGTGGAACGCTAGGGTCACGGTCGCATTCAGGTCCGGACCCCCTTCACGTGTCTGCCGCGCTGTCAGTGCGTGACGGAAAGTCGTTTAAGGCTTCCCTTGAGGGTCACGATGATCTTGGGTTCTGGTGTTGTTTCTCTCATTCTTTTATTTCTTGGGGACACATGAACAGAGAGAGGCTTTACCTAAGTGAGCCCCCAGCATCCACCCGAGCCTGGGCTGTCGTTTGCTGGCTCGCCCCCTACCCCTCTTCCCAGAAGCCTCTGGGCACTGGCCTCTGATGACCTTCCTCTGCCCTTCCTCCCCCAGCAAACAAAGGCACAACAAGCTCTGGCGCCAGCAGACTGAAAGCTGCCTCCAACAGCCTGCGGATGACCTTGTGGGGTCTGGGGACTTATTGCCAGAGACCCTGGATGACACCCTGGAAGCCCAGCTGCCCTGCTTGGATGATGCTGCCCAGCCTGTGTTCCCAGGCAGCAGGGCCCCAGGAGGGGGGCGGCCCTCTCTCTCCTGCTGTTTCCGGCGGCTCTCAGACCCCCTCCTGCATTCCCCCAATGACGAAATGGGCAGTTTGGTCCGGCTGGAGGACCTGGAGAAGGACGCTCTGTTAGAGGAAGCTGCTCAGCCAGCGGAGGAGGTGCACAAGCCAGCCAGACCTCCCCAGGGAGGCCCTGGACTCTGTGAGAAGGAAGTGAAGAAGAAGCCAGAGTCTGGGAGCCTGAAAGCCCAGAGTGGGCCCTTGCCCCAGGTGGAAGAGATGGAAAGGGAGGAGACTCCAGGAGTAGGGAGGTGGGGAAGGTCCCCACCCCAGCTTGATAAAAACCTGCTCAACCGGGAAAACCTAAATAACAACAACAGCAAGAGGAGCTGTCCAGACGACTTTGAGGTAGGCGTGGCACTGGTGCGGCATGGGGGGGAGGGGTTACCATCCCTGTCACTTCTGCCCTGCCCTGAAGAGCAGCCCCTCCCAGCCACCTCTGCTCCTTCCTCCAGCCAGCGGGGGCAGTTCTCACCCCCCCGGAACTTGTGGGTTTGTTCCAGGGAATTCGGACATACAGGGGATGGGGATGGGGGATCTACCAGGGACAGCACCGACCCTCTGGCCCTCTTCACCCCACACACCGCATTCACATTTTGGGTGGGGCTTCCAACTCTCTTTCTTTATGTTAAATGTAAAACATACACCTTATCAATCTGCTTCAGCATTTCTCAGTATGCGGCCATTCTTAGTTCATCACACCCCCCACCCACTTTCTCACACCCTGGGTTTGAAACATCCCAGATAACATTGTTTCATTCACAAATGCTGCAGTATGTGACAGACCACAATACCATTGCCATCTTTAAGAAATTAGTGGTAATTCCCCAATATCATCAAATACCTGGATTTGAACTCAGAATCTGGTGCTAAACTCCATTAGTCCCATGTGACTGTCATCCTCGGCGGGTTGTCTGCAGCGAGGTTTTAGCCTCGGCCTGGCGAGCGAACGCAGAAAACTGTGAATTGTCAGCCTTTTCCCTCTTCTGCGTGGCCCCGTTTTACACCCCATTCCATCTGTTTACTCACCCGTTGTCTTGAGTGAGGCTGGTTCCGTGGAGGGACCCCGCCCGCGCCCTGGGCTGGCTCACACGGCCTGGGTGCACGCCTCATTCCCCGCGGCTTCGCTGCCCATCCCCCAGGACTGCTGCGATTCTCACGTGAGAGAGCGCACTTGGAAAGCTGGTGGGCGCGTTCCCACATTCAGAGGGTCTGTCATTATTGTGTTACAACGCAGACCGAACTGGGCGGTTAGATTACCAGCCTCCGAATCATAAAACATTTTCTAAACCAAGTGTTAATAACTCATGAATTTCCCCCATCACTCATCCTTCCTGCAAAGAACAAGTACCAAGGTTGGATGATATACAACCTCTTGGTCCAAGATCTCAGTGCCTCGGTGGGTCCGAAATGGCACAGCTGCAAGTCGTAGAAGGATGAACATGGAGAAGCTTAGACAAGGGGGCAAATGAAGGACACAGCCCTCCTTTCCTGGCCAGAGTCGGATTGAATAGGAGATCTTATCTAGGGAGTAGGACCTGGAGACAAGCATTCATTCACTTGTTCAACTCATGTGTGTCAGCCGTGGCACCAGGTCGGTGGGGGGCCAGCTGTGAGTGAGACGGCTCAGTGCACATAGTCTTACGATGAATGGCAGGCATGTAAGGGTGTAACAGAAAACTGCAGGTGATTCTTGGTGTGGGGAGGGGATGAGAAGGAGCCGGCCATGCAAAAGGCCAGGAGGACAATCTTCGGGCCCAGGGAGCGGCAGGTGCCAAGGTGCTCCCTGAGGGCAGAGAGCTTGGTGTGGTCTGAGGTGCGCTAGGACAGGTGGCAAGGTCACACAGGGTCTCCAGGCGCCATGGCAGGGCTCTTCTGTGCATTGTTCCAGGGGCACTGGGAAGCTCTGGGAGGACTTGGAGCAGGGAGGGGAAGAGGCCCTTCAGCTGTGGTCCGCCGGCAGGCTGATGGGGTGAGAGTGGCAGCAGCAACGTGAGGTGCCGGTGGCTCAGAGGACGGGCAAGAACAGAAGTGCACGGCCCGGAAGGCATTTGGAGGCAGAGCTCGTTGCCAGGAAGACTCCATTTTGGACCAGTTTAGGATTCTCCCAGCTCAGCAGTTTGCGAGGGGGGAGGGTTGGTTCTCTCCACTGCTCCATTTGCCTCTCTCAACTCCATCTCAGCCCAGAAGAGCAGCCCTGGTGCCTGTCGATGGACACGGGGGAGGTGAACAGGGATGGAGAGGTGGGTGGCATTCCTCAGGAAGCAATGCCAGTGTATTTTCTGTTGGTATATAAGAGCCTCTTCAGCCTGGCTCCCTCATCGGGGCTGTGGGCGCCTGTGTTTGGGTCTGAATTAGAATCTTTCCAAACCCGCTTTTTACCCTTCACTACCCCCCTGTTCAGAGCACCTCCTGGTGGTTGTTCTTTGGAGCCATGCTGTGTTCGTGCTGGAAGGGAAACCTTTCATTGCCAGGCTGCAGATTCCCCAAACGCAGATTCTTTCTGAAACGGAAAGAAAGGCAGAGGTACCTGCTGTGCTAGAAACATTCCACTAATTCTCACGGTGCCCTGAAATCATAGTTATCCTGTGTTCCAGATAAGACCAAGGTTCAGAAAAGGGTCATTCCGTGCATGTGGCAGGGTCAGGTGTGAGAAGGGGGGCCCTGGCGGCCCTGCCTGCTGTGTGGCCAAACGTTTGCCCAGGACCATGGGCGCACAGCTTCTGGAAAGTTCAGTTCAGCATCTCTAACCCACACCAGACGTGGTCAAGTGGGCTCTGACAGGGCTCTGGTTCTGCACTCACCGATGTGAGAGCGCTGCCTCCCCAGTGCCCGCCACAGCCCACCCCTTGCCCTCCTTGTATCTCGTGGTCTTTGGCTCCGATTGCATTCTCACGACATTCTTGTCCCCTTCCAGCACGATGCTATATTTGGGATCCTCAACAAAGTGAAGCCTTCCTACAAATCCTGTGCCGACTGCATGTACCCTACAGCCAGCGGGGCTCCCGAGGGCTTCCGGGAGCGACGCGGGAACCCTGGTGCCCCCGCCATCTGCACCCAGCCAACCTTCCTGCCCCACCTCATGTCATCCCCTGTGGCCCACACATCCGTCAGGTCCCGTGTTCTGGAGAAGCTGGCCTCTGGCCCAACCGAAAGTCCCCCGTTCCTACCACCAGCAAGCCCGAGGAGGCTGGACACCGGTGGCTCTGGGGCCGAGGCTGCCCCAGAACTAACAACTGGCCTTTTGGAACCTTCCAGGGAGACCCAGAAAGTCCTGCCAAAGTCCCTCCTGAAGAACTCTCACTGTGATAAGAACCCTTCCAGCATGGAGGTGGTGAAGGAAGAATCACCACCCAAGAAAGACGTGAAGCCGGCCAAGGACCTGCGGCTGCTGTTCAGTAAAGATGCGGAGAGGCCGACCACACACAGCTACCTGATGCAGCACCAGGAGTCCATCATGCAGCTGCAGAAGGCAGGCTTGGTCCGCAAGCACACCAAAGAACTGGAGAGGTTAAAGGGCACGCCCGCAGAGCCGGCGTCCCCGTTCAGGGACGGTGCCAGCAGGCTGGAGGCCAGCATCCCCGAGGAGAACCAGGACCTGGCTCCTGTCCCTCCACCAGGGGCCCTGGTTCTGCCTGGCCAAGATGGGAGCGACGAGAAGTCAGAGGCCACCCCTGTTCCACTGGAGGGAACCTCGCTGAAGAGCCCCACTCCCTTCCTCTGCCGCCTGGATCACACCAGCCATTTCTCTAAAGACTTCCTGAAGACCATCTGCTACACCCCCACCTCATCCTCCATGAGCTCCAACCTGACCCGCAGCTCGAGCAGTGACAGCATCCACAGCGTCCGCGGGAAGCCGGGGCTGGTAAAGCAGCGGACCCAGGAGATCGAGACTCGGCTCCGGCTGGCGGGCCTCACCGTCTCATCCCCACTCAAGCGCTCACACTCTCTTGCCAAGCTTGGAAGTCTCAACTTCTCAACAGAAGACCTCACCAGCGAGGCCGACGTGTCCACCGTTGTTGACACCCAGGATGCCAAGTTGAGCGAGGCTTCCTTCCTGCATGAGCCCTGGGCAACCCCTGGGCAACCAGCCGCCACCTCTAAACCGTCAGGGAAATCTGCACCAGAAAACTTGAAAAGCCCCTCGAGGCTGAGCAAAAGCTGACCCGCCTTTAGCTCATCACATGGCCCCTTAGTTTCACTGTGGGTTTTGGTCAGCCCCTCATGTCTTGATTTCTCTTGAAGGATGGCGTTCTGGCTCCCTGCCCCCCACCTTGCCAGAGGGGAGGAGAAGAAAGAAGTACGCAGCCCAAGAAGAAGGGGAGTGTCCGTTGTGTGGCTGGGAGAACCAGAAGCTGTCGGCCAACAGGCTCTGAGCCCAAGTCATGTGTTTTCCAGAAGAATCGCGTCTGAAGAAGAACACAGACAGATATGCACGCACATCAGAAGTACTCCACTTGCTACATGCGAAAGAACAGTCGCGGTGATGGCCTCATCGCCGTGGCGCACATTCCGAGCTCATTCAGGCCCTCGTGGGGAAAGTCTTGGATGGCAATATGAGTCCTACCTCTGTTCTTGCCGAGCTTTTTATTTGTAAAATACAGTGATGAGCAAGGCTCATTCCAGGGAATAATGCTGTGTCAGAAACAGGTTTTCCAAAAAGGATGGGTTTTTTTGTTCGGGACCCCAAAAAGTGTTAGGATTTCTGACTCGACTACACCTGCTATTGTTGGACCAGCTCTGTGGGGCGTGGAGCTCGTCCGTGCAGTGGACTTGTCCGTCCCGGGTATCATTACGCCTGAGTGGTGTGTGTCTGGCCCGCACTGGGGTCTGGGGGGTGGAAATGTGTGTGACATCCTCCATGTTCATGGTGGATTTTAAATGGCCCCCCGCCTGGGGAGAAGGACCCACGGAGCACTGTCAAGTCTCCTCTGCTGTTGAGCCCAGTAGTTGTGAAGAGTTTTGAACGTACCTGGTGGGGGCAGTGGTCCTGAGATGCAGATCATCCTGCCAGAAGCCCCGGCACTCAAGGTCATTTAGTCACATCTGCTTGTTCCTGAGGAGGAAAAAGAAAGTCGAGCAGTGAGAAATTATCAGTTCCTCTCTAAGAGCAAATGAGCAGAAGCTTCTCTGAGAGAAATGCAGCAGTCACAAAGCTTCACAGATGCCTTGTCTGTGCAGGTAGTACAGCTGCCCTGTCCCCCTCCGGCTGTTCCTAGTGGCAGAGGGGCCCAGTAGGGCCCGCGGCCCCGGCCTGGCTCTGTGCGTGGCCCCGTTAGGATCAGGCGGGCTCAGCGTGTCACGATGCTGCGGGCTCTGGGCTCGAGTGGAGGGTCGTCTGGCGTCGGTCAGCAAGGCGGGCTGTTGAAATATTTTGAGAAGAGAGAAGGGGCTTGATTAGAAAGGTTTAATTCAGGGGTCAGCACACTGTGGTACGTGGTCTTATGAGCTAAGAATGGCTTTTGCAATTTTTCAGGGGTGATAAGAAAAGTAAACTAATAGGCAGCAAAGACCGCAGAGCCTACGATGTTTATTATCAGACCCTGTGTAGACAAAGGTCGCTGACCCCGGTCTTATTCAACAGCACAGGGCTGCCCAGGGCCCTCTAGGAAGAACCTGGGCAAATGTGAAGGCCTCCCTGCCTCTGAACACCTCAGGCCAAATCCACCTCCCGACCCTGACCTTGCCAGCCCACCTCCAGCTGTCTCCTGCAGGGCGGCAGGCTCCGTCCGTGGGGAAGCACTCCTGGCTGGGGCTTACCCGCAGGTGCAGCTCACCCTCAGTGAAACTAGAAAGCCTTCAGGGACCAGCCAGATTCTCAAAGCTGGGGCATGCGTTGCCATCTTATGTCCAAACAGGACCCCCGACAGCTACCACTGTGCAGTCCCAGGCCGGGTCTTTGGGAACATGTTTTACCTAATGCAAGAGTTTGGGGGAAAAAAGCCCTCTTTCCAGGAACTTTCTCTCCCTGACTTTATCCTTTTAATTTTTGGACATATATGTTATTTTACTTTATAGGAATTTGTTTTCCCACCACTATTCATTGAAATCACATTAAAAGGTGATTACTCACTTTTCCTGAAAACACGGTTAGGTTTTGCTTCCTCTCTCTCAGCCAACAAAAGCATATTCTCTCAAAAAAAAAAAAAATCAAGTCAAATATGTTTGACTTGATTTTTGCCAAATTAAATTTTAATGTGGTGGATCAATTTTTGTGTCAAAATAATCCTTTAGATTTGGTGATGACAGGCTTATGTTTCTGCTGTTTTAAACCATGCCTGTGCATGGGAGTGATATCATTTTGAAAACTTTAATTTTGAAAGCCATAATTTTTCTTATCCAGGTAAAGGGCAGGAGGAGGATGACAAATCTGAGTGGATTTTTGGCTCTTGTCAAAATCATCTACGTATTTTCAGAAGCACAGTCAGTATATTAACATCAAAACCGACCAGAGCCTGGGGCCCAGGGCCCCATCATCAGAGCAAAGTGAAGCCTCTTGGCTTGGTGGATAGACCGAGAGAAGGAAGAAGCTTTTTCTCCCAGCCCCAGATCGGTGGTGTGTCAGCATATGGCAAATTGCTCTTTGAAATATACTGACAAGAGCATCCCCCCAGGGCGCCTTGGCAAAGAGGTTCCCGCTGCTCTCTGCGGAGAAGGTTTGCTCCGTAAGATGCACCACATCCTGACCGACCTTCTGTTTGTAATCTTAGCTGATGGGGAAATTTCCTAAGATGAGCAGCACAAGTGAGAGGCAGGGTTGTGCACCCCAAAAAGTCATTGATATCGATGACCGCTGTGTTCATGGAGTGCCTTTGTCAAATTAGGAAAGAGCAAAAATGTCGTAAATCAGCTTGATACCGTGTATTCGGCTGATCTCGTCTCCCAGCTCACCTTTCCCTCGCTTTTATTCCTATGGCATGCCAAAAGTGAGACTGAACCCGGCCGTCGTGTGGCTCTGACACAGAGAGGTCATCTGGTCAAGTTCTGTCACGTGGAAGTGGGAAACTGGTCCTGGGGCGAGGAAACCTCACTGCCCTCTGATCCTGCTCTGACAAAGCGCATGTCCCCGCGTCTTTGTCGTGGGGCAGTATCTGTTGTTGCCTGAGCGGCTGCTTTGTCAGCGTGGAGACGCAGGCCAACTTCTGGGCTGGTGACAGTTCTCTGTCAGGTAGTAGCGCCCCGTCCACCTGGTATGCAGATCACTCACCAGGTACTCCGTGGGCTGTGCTGTCCAGCCTTCTGCCCCACCCCGCTCTCTCCAGCTGAAAAGCATTGCAGCCCATCCTAAAGCCTTTTCCCTCCTGGATCGGTAAGCCCAGAGGATGCCACAGGATGGAGCCAGGTTTGCAATAGAATTAACACCTTCAGGGCGACCCTGTACTTTGGCCCTCATGTCTCCACGTGGGCCCCATCCTAGAAGGTTGGTGAATCCCCGTGCTTCCTGGGGCCATTTCTCCCTACTGGGAGCAAAGCTGCATCATGTAGTCAAGACCATGTAAGTGACCTCCCTCAAGCTGTCCCAAGAGGGACTTGCATGCTGTTGGCCGGAAATGCTTGGCGCCAGAATACATTTCACCCAACGCTACTCTGGCTTGCCACCTGACAGGGCTGCCCAGATACAGCGCAGTGAGGGTGACCGTCTCACTGCTGGCCAGAGAGCCAGGTGGGCTGGGAAAACCGTGACACCTGGACAGCAGGGTGCAGCGTCGCCTCCTCTGGCCCCGCCCTGCAGGTTCTTGCCGATGCTGCATGCCAAAGGAAGGTAGTCGATTGACCCCCCCAGCTCAGCTCCTTGGTCCTTTTATTTTCTGCTCTGCAACTGACCACCTGTTTGAGTTCACTCTGCATATACGTGTTTGAGTATGTATGTACTTGAATCATACCATCATGGGCGTCACCTCTCATTCACAACATGCACTGTCACCGAGCTGTGAAGCGGGTCACCTGGGGTGATCCAGAGTGATGCTCTGGAGTGCTAGCCTGGGGAGATCCAGACCCGACTACCTTGTTTTGGTCTTGAAGGAGGGCCTGCGGCCCTGACATCAGTCAGTCCCTTAAACAGGAGACGTAGTAACCTGGCCGCCAGTCCTCTGCTGTCCCCTCTGTCAGCGGTACTGCATGAGAAGGTGGCTGCCTCCTCCCTCTTTTCCGACACTGTAATTATTGTTTTACAATGGAGTGCCTTACTAATAGTTTACAAATACTGTGTATTTATGGGAAACTGTTAAGCTCTCACCTTCTGTGATTGGATACTTTGCCTTGTCCGTGGTGGTTGGGGCTGGGCTGGGGCTCGCCCTGTCCCGTTCTCGTGCTCATCTGCTGTGCAGTCTTGTGCGCGCACCCACAGCTGAGCAAGGAGCTTTGCTAAAAACGGCTCTGGGGGGTTCTGCAGGCGAGGCAAGCACCGGCTCACGCTGCGACCCGGAATAGTGAGGAGAGACTAGAACTCGGTGTGCCAGCCAGCTGAGGGGAGGGGGTGCGGCCCTGCCCTCCACCCTATCACACAGTTACACTCTTCTTCAGTAGAGATTCTTTTTTTTTACCACCTGGGCCTCCCTATTTTCTTCTCTGCTGGTGTCCTGAGCTCTTTGCAACAAAATGCAAGTACAGAACCCTCCCCCACCCCCCACCCCTTCAAAATCAGGAGCTCCACAACATGGGTTGCCCTTTGGTTTTCAGAAGCTGCCAGTGGGTTCTGGTGTGTTGCGTAATGATATCAATTTTTTTTTATTATTTTGTTTTTTATAGTATATATTTAAAAGGCAGTATCTTTTGTACTGTGAATTTGCAGTAGAAGATGCATAATGCACTTTTTTTTTACTTCTGTTGGTGTGTACTGTATATATAGTCTGTGTGCTTCTTGTGATGGAAATAAACTTTTTCTTTACAAATGCCTGATGACCCATGAACTTGTGCAAAAGGAAACCGCCTCTTCAACCACTGCAAAGGTGGTCAGATGCATCCTCATCGCCACGGTGGCTGGTCTTTACTGAGCACCTACTGTGTGCTGGGCCCCACATTAAGTCCTGGACCGTTTAGTCCCAGGGGAGGAAATAGTTCCTCCAGGAATTGGCTTTTCCCCTGATTTTGCCAGTGAGGAAGAACAAGCTCAGTTTTGGGGAGTCATTTGTATACCAAAAAACTGTCCCCAGCAGAGTGGAACTTGGACTTTGGGCGACCTCTCTCCCTACACAAGCAGAAAGTGTAAATCCAGCGGCGTTCTGGAGAGAGCCACCTAAGCTACAGACGCTGCACTTTCTGGGAGAGGGGCCTGTGGAGGTGATCATTGCTAAGGGCCAGGGCGGGACCCCTGGGGAGGCCCCCTCGCTGAACAGGGCAAAGGCTTTACTTTGCGCTCAGGTCCCAGTCCACTGCAGGTCAGGACCTTTGGGTGGCTGTCCTCACTTGGCGACTATCAAAGCCGGGCTGCTTGCATTTAAAACCTTGCCTTCTTGGCGTTCTTTGCTTCTAGCTGTGCGGTCGGGGAAAGAGCATGGGGACTCACATTCACGCTTAACTGCCTTTGGCTGCTCGAAACAAGTCTACTCACGTTCCAGTGGGCGTGGCCTGTGATGCGGCCCCACCCCAGCTGCCGGGGGCTGAGTGCGGACTGTCCACCATAAGAACCGCGGATCCAGAAAATACTTCACTGAGGCTTGTCTTTTCCCTGGACTTGGAGGGGACTGAGGGATAAGCTGGAATGCAAGTTTATTACTTTATAACAAGGTCTAAAGCTGTGGAGCAGGCCAGAGTACTCTCACTTGCCAGTTAGCACACTGAGTCCTGGATAAATCTACATGGGAAGCCACATTACGGTTAGGAGTTCCTTCCTGAGTATGAAATCAAAGCTGTCGGCCAGTGGACTGATTCTAATGGGTAGCGCTGTCAAGCTGTAACACAGCCTTCTCTGTAAGATGTTTTCTAAACGACCTCAGAGGGTCATGGTTTGGGACACTTGTCCTTGGCAAGGCTGGACACGCATAGTAAATTCTCTCCAGGCTCCAAGGGCGAATCAGAGCGCGGGCTGTTTCCGATGGGTTCCCTGGGATTCTGATGGCCCAGTTTAGACACCATTGATTGCGATGGGAATGTGATGCAACCCAGCAGGCTTCCACTTCACTGGCTGCAGTCACATTCCACGCATGCTTTCTGGAGACAACACCCACATCGCCCTAACAGAATATGGGTGTTCCCAGAGCTCACCAGATGCTCATTTACCCAGGGCCCTGGGAGAACGTCCTAGAACGGGCTGGGTTTACCCTGATTTCCTTCTCTGAGGAGCAGTCCTGCAGTTGTGAGGGATCCGAGATCACACCTCTGGTGGGGGTGGTTTTGCACGGGGTGCACACTGGCTTATGTCGAGGCCTGGGAAGCCCCTCTTGGCAAGAGGCTTGGAAGAGGCTCCAGCAGGCTGAGCTTGGAGGGTGACTGCATTTCGGGAAGACTGACTTCATGGTGCGAAAGCCTTTTCCAAAGCCATGGTGCCCAAGTGAGGCCTGCCCAGAACACGCCACCCACTCCTCACCACACCCTGGCCCCAGGGAGCAGGAGATGCTTCTGCCCCTTCTGTTTGCCCAGAGCTTTACATAAGAAATTCCTTTACATTGAATCCTCTGAGTGGCCCTATTGACATTATCCTCAGTTTACAGATGAAGAAACAGGCCTGCAGCGTGTCAGCCATTTGCCCGAGGTTACTTAGAAGTGGTGGACCTGGATAGGTACCGCTCCATCCCCACCTGAAACCTCTCCAGGAGCTGTGCCCCCACCGCAGACATAGAAAGAAGCTGAAACTGCATCTTGATCTCACCTGTGTCTGAAATGAAGCGTCTGGCCCCTGGGGAATCTGACCCACGTGCCCGCTCCCAAGGCTACCTGGGCGACTTGAGGTGTGTTTCCCTCCCCCAATTCGTATTCACCATGCTTTGCCTTTTAAAGGGAAACGGCTCGTGTCTCCTCAAGTATCCTGCGGAGGATCCTGTTTCAGCCTGAAATTCCTTTTTTTCCCCGTAAACTGTTTCAACAAATAAAATGTTGGCATTTCCCTGAACGGCTTCCCACTGCATAGAAGGAGATGGGTGGGGGGGACCTGACATTAAGAGAAAAATTCTCCCGCTGCAAGTGGTTTGCTGGATTTGCGGAGCCCACTCTGGGTGTTAAATTGGGTATCAAATAGGTTGGTGATGATGCTGTCTGGCTGTGGGGCCAAGAATTTGAGAATTAGCCGATAATGTATGCAAACTACCTTCTGTCTGGCACACCATTGATGCTATTGTTGGTACTGGCAGGAGGGATGGAGGGGAGGGAGGCAGAAAGGAAGTAGAGCATCTTTCACACATATTGCTGAGTTGATCCTCACAGCAAGATATGACCTTGTTTTACAAAAAAGGTGGGAGCTCCCTGAGAGGTTAGGTAACATGGGGACAGGGCCACACAGCCAGGAAGGGTCAGAGACCCAGGGTGCCCCACCCCAAATTCATCTACTTTCTACCTCATCATCAAAGAAAAGAGTCCTCATATACTTAGTGCACTCATTAGCAGGTAGTAGATACTTAGTAAATATTTGGTGAGAGTGAATGAACGGAATGTGCTGTGAAAATGGGTCCCAGTTTTATGCACCAAGGCTCGGGAAGTTTGGGAACAGCCATGGCAGCCTAAACTAAGTTTCCCCAGGGCAGAGGCGGTGTCGCAGTCACCTCCAGGACCCCAGCAAGGGCTCTTGGCATGTTAGACTGAACCCCAGGTCAAGGCCAGGAATTTGCTATGACTCTATGAATCCTGAGTTTCTCAGAGTCCAGAAGAATCTGAAACGTCATCCAAGCCACGTCCGTTTATCATACCCATCTATTCCAGGATTTTCCCGCCTATTCATGATGCCCCTGCCTGTGCCAGGCTCTGGGGACAAAGTGGAGACAGCTGTCTCATCCCTGGGGACCTGTTGGAAGTCCCCTCTATAAAAGGCAGGAAGAAGATGCACACCACCTGCCGACAGCAATGGGGTCAGACAGGCAGGAATCAAGGTTTGTGGTCTTTCCCTCCTTTTATGTATTCCAAAAATATCTGCAACAGAATGATGTTGCCTTTATAATAAAAAATGAAAATCTAAAGACTTAACAAAAGGAGGTTTTTGGCCCTGGCCAGGTGGATCAGTTGGTTGGAACGCTGTTCTGTACACCAAAAATGTTGCAGGTTTGATCCCTGGTCAGGGCACATAGATAGGTTACTGGTTCGATTTCCCATCTGGGCATGTGCAGGAAGCAACCGATGAATGTTTCTCTTTCCCCTCCTTCCTCTCTCTCCAAAATCAATAAACATATCCTCGGGTGTGGCTTAAAAAATAAATAAAAAGGAGGCTTTTGTATTAAGATGAAATTTGCACTCTAAGCTCCCAGGCTTGTGGTTCTAGGACATTCAGCACAGCATTGTTGGGGAGGATCTTTTCTCCCCTCTGTTGGGTAGCACGGGTTCCCTCTAACAGAGAGATTGCTCTTGGATCTCTGCGGCCCCATGGTGCCAGGCAGGCTCACCACTGCGGGCTGTAAGCTTCTCGTGCCCACTCTCTGAGCACGTGGGAGGCTGGCAGTGGAACCGCGTGGTGTGATGGTGAAGTGTAGCACCCAGGGCTGCCCTCACAGGCCGCTGCACAGGACTCCACACTTACAATACCCTGCAATTGGTCTAATGCTCTGTGGTCCCTGTCTTAATATTTCTAATAATTCTCTCACAAGGGCCAGACCTTTTCATTTTCCAGTGGGTCCTGCAAATTATGTAGCTGGTCCTGGCACTGTCTCTACACTGGTCAAGGGCTTTGGAGCAAGACCCTGGGCTGTTCCAAGACACAGCCCTGGGTCTTGCTCCTTAACTTGCCCACTCTGTAACCTGGAGCAAGTGCTTTAACCTCTCTGTGCCTCAGTTACCTCATTTGAAAAACAAGAATAGCCTCAGACTGTTGTAAAGGTTAGCACTGTGTAATTAGCACAAAGTAAATACCCCTGAAATGACACATTATTTGCCTTATAAAATACTTAGTGCAGGTCCTGGCCCGGAGCAATCCCTCGGTGAGTAGTTGCTATTATCATGGGGAAGACAGAGGTCACGCCCACAGACCAACCCCGCAGCCTGCCAGCTGCTCTTCCCACCTGCTCCCTTGGAATCATCGCTCTGAGGGACAGAGAGGAGCACATGCAAGCTCTCTGGACTGGGAAGAACTCAGCCAGGATGTGCCTGTGCCCCCCCGCCCCCGCCTGCCACTGACCCCAAGGAGGATGCTGGCTCTGCCTCTCTCCCATAGAAACACCATTTGTCCCCAACCTGGAGCCCAGCAGTTCTGCCCAACAAGCTTTTGGGCAGGGGAACTCGAGGGTGGATTGGGAGCATGGGCTTGTCTCTGCTGTGATCCAGAGGTACATCCTGTTCTGGCGTTGCCATGGCACAGCCAAATATCTGCCACAACAGACGGCTGCGGCTGGCGGCTGGCAGCGGGGCCCTGGACGGGTGAGGGCCTGGATAGGCACGGGAGGCAGACCTGAGTGTAGGAAGGAACTGCCCCCCGAACATGCACACACATGTGTGCACATGTGAACACATGCATACATGTAAGCTGGCCTTCCATGACGGACAGACTTCCTGTAGGGAAGAGTTCCCAGTTCTGGATTTTCTTCCTGGAGGTCCTGGGGGGCAGATCCCAAATGGGCAGCCCTGGCAGGACTGGGCCCTCCTGAATTCTCCTGGTCCTATTCACAGCCCAGCTCCAGGAGTGCCCTAGGCCCCAGCCTGTTCCCAAGATGGAATTCGCTTTCCTGGTTACTATTGTTTTTCCTTGTTAGAAAGTGAAATGCAGTCATTGTAACAAAATCACATGGTCTGGAGGAGTGACAGGAGCTACACTCAGCGGTGTTTGAGTGGCAGCTGCACCTCAGGCCTCTCATTCAAAATGTGGGCATCAGGTGCTTAAAAGGGTACCCCCAGGCCCATAGTCTTTCCGCTGACAATGCTGCCTCTTCAGATCATCTGCTTGAGCCTATGAGGCCTGGATTCTCAGCCCATGGCCAGGGGTCCTCACTCTTGTTGCTTAGTGGCCATGCCTCAGCTCCTGCATTATCCTTGGAAATACCTGGGGGATCTCCTCGGGGGTGGGGCAACCGATGTGGGCATTGTATTGCTGGCCTCACACGGTGACCCAAAGCTCCCACATAAAGTGGAGGTTCCCCTCGTGGAAGTCTAACAGGGACCCTGATCTGGGAGTCAGAGTGAGGTGGGCCGTATGCCTTCACCACTCTGAGCTTCAGTTCTTTTGATCTGTAGAATAGGTCTAATCAATGTACCTTGCTGGGTTATTGTGCAGATTAAATAGGGCAATGTGTGCCTATGGATGCTCAGCACACAGATGACCCCCAATATTTGGTAGCTGCTTCTATGAATAGGGAAGATGATCAGAAAAAGCAAATAATTGCAATGCAGTGTGATAGATGCTACTGCAAAGGTCTTGGTCGCACATGAGTTTCAAGGCCTGGGTGAGGATTTCTGGGGAACCAGCCTGCAATCCATTTGTGGACCTGGGACCGTAACGAGCAAGTTCTCATTTGACTTTGGGATGGGAACTCTGGCAAACAGCCTCGGGAGTTCCAGGAGCAGTAGGGTTCTTACTAAGAATCTGTCAGACCAGGTCCAAATTTCAGCTCCGCCATCGACTAAGCCAAGTGAAGTTAATCAAAGCGGTCACCTGTTTGAGCCTCCATGTTTTCATCTGTAAAACAGTGTTCCCGATGACAGCTAGCATGCACCGAGTGCCAGCGATGTGGCAGACCTTGCTTTAAGTGCTTTACATTCATTAACTCTCTTAGTCTTCCGAAGCGTGCCATGAAGTAGGTGTTATTATCATATTTCCATTTTACAGCCCTGGTGGTGTGGCTCAGTGAGTTGAGTGTCAGCCTATGAACCAAAGGGTCGCTGGTTTGATTCCCCAGTCAGGCCATATGCCTCGGTTGCGGGCCAGGTCCCTAGCAGGGGGCATATGAGAAGCAACCACACATTGATGTTTCTGTCCCTCTCTTCCTCCCTTCCCATCTCTCTAAAAATAAATAAATAAAATCTTTCCCAAAAGAGATAATAGAAATCATTCATTGGTGCATAGTAGGGGCTCAAAACAGTAAATGAACAATCCTCTTTTTCTAGGTGAGAGAACTGTGGTTCAGAGAAACTGATAACTTCCCTAGAGTCACACTGCTAATCAGTGAGATGGCTAGACTGTTTGATTCCAAAGCTCGCGTTCAAAGTTGCCCCTTCTGCTACTTTCCCAGCTCATGTGACTCAGTTCAAGCATTTACAGGGACCTGTACCTGGCTTAGACACTCATCCCGCCATGAGGGTCTGGCTCATTTGAAAGAAGCCACTGACTCCTGCTTGTCATCTGTAGCTCTGGACTGAGTACAGGGAAGCCTGGCACGAAGTGGAAAACGGAAACATTTGTTCGAATAAAAGATATTACCACTTATTCCCCAAAGAATGTATGTATGCCTGCAGACACGAGGGAGAGCAGCTTAGCTCCCACATCACAAACAATTCCTTCCTGCTACCAAAGATTTTGGGCAAGAGTGTCTGTGTGTTTCAGAGCGTATGTTCTCCCAGATCAGCTTTCCTTTGGGAAGAGCCATTTTCTCCCCTGTCAGAAAAGGAGGTGACACTTCCTTGGGGAGAAAACAGATGATCTTACACCTAGAGCTTCTGCTAGGAAAGGCAGCAGCAGCCAGGGGCTATGATCAAAACCTGTGGAGGAAAAGGGAACAAATTCCAAACCACGTGCCCCGGGTGCCCAGGTCTGGTGTGACTTTTCCTGGCGCATTTAGAGGTTCTCAGTTCTGCAGGGAGCGCATGATGTCTATAAAGTCCCTGACGCTGGAGAGTAAGACCATGGGGGCTTGTTCAAGTGGTTTCTTTTCTTTTGTTTATATCTAAAAGTTTCTGTAATCGAAAAAGAACGAAGTGATTTGGGCGCAGGGTGGGGAGGGGAGAGTGCAGGCTCTGAAGTCAAAACCCCCCTGTATTCCTGATTCTACAGGACATAACTATGTAATCTCAAGCTCCTCCCCTTCCAAAGCCTCAGTGTCCTTTTCTGTGAAATGGGCATGATAATAAGTCCTATCTCCTAAGATTGCTCTGAAAATTTGATGAGATCTTTCCTGTAAAGACCCTAGCCCAGTAAAACTGAATAAGCACCACATGTCTGAGCCAGGGTTTCTCAGTCTTGACATCTGGGGTCTAATACTTTGTTGTAGGATAGATAGGATGGAGGCTTCCCTGTACATAGGTTATTTAGCAGCATCCCTGGCCTCTACCCACTAGATGCCAGTAGCACCCACATATTGCCGAATGTTACCTGGGTAGGGGGAGGGGTGGGAGCAAATTGCCCCCACGCAGGAGCGCTGTCTGTCTGGAAACCCTTCCAACTGGTGTTCTGCTCACTCGTCAAAGAGTGACATCAAACTTGGGGTCTTGCTGTAACACCTTGAATTTACAGAATTCTTTCTACCCTTTCAAAAAAACTTTTTAATTTCAAACCATTGAATGCACTTCGCAGAGAAATTACAAAATACAGAACAGGACATGTGAAAAGGAAACTTGCCTGCGACTCAAATCCTGTCACTCAGAGATCATTTCCATTACAATCTGTGTGTGTGTGTTTTATAAAAATGGGACATCGTGTTTTCTGACCTGCCTGCTTCTTCTCACAGCACATCTGGAACATCTTTACGTGTCATTGAGCAACACGTATTCTTCCACAAAATCATTTTCTTTTTCCTGCTTAAAAACCTTCTGTGGCTCTCGGTAGCCTGGGAATAATCAGGCTTCCCAAGGGGAAAAGGTGAGAGGCAGAAGAAAAATAGACAAATCCATCATTATAATTCAAGATTTCAATCCTGCTCTCTCAACTGAAAGAACAACTTGACAGAAAGCCAGCGAGCACCGCCAACCAACAGGATCTGATTGACATTTCTGTAGAACACCGTTGAACAACAGAATACACATTCTTTTCAAGTGCCCACAGAACATATACCAAGATAGACTATATCTTGGCCCATAAAACAAACTTCAACACATTTAAAAGAATTAAAATCATACATGTGATCTTTTTATATCAAGGCCTCAGACCACAATAGAGTCAAATTAGAAACCAATAACAGAAAGATAACAGGATAATCTCCAAATACTTGGAAAGCAAATAACACATAAATAATTTATGGGTCACCCTGACTGGTGTGGCTTATAAATACTAATCGGCTTCAGAACTTGTCAAACCTGGTATTCATTGCATTTTGACGAGGAGAAAATGTTTCAGCACTTGGCACTTGCTTGCCACTTGTTAGAATGAATTACCGATGAGTACTGAGGTAATACACTGTACATTAAACTGTGTGAAAGTGATATACCGCATGTCAAAATTTGTGGCACACAGCGAAAGCCGTGAGGAGAAGGAAATTTATAGCACTAAATGCCTACATTAGAAAAGAAAGAAAAGTGTCACATCAATAATCTAAGCTTGCACTTTGAGAACCTAGAACAAGAAGAGTACAATAAACCCAAAGCAAACAGACGAAAGAAAATAAAGGTAAGAGTACAAATCAGTGAAATGGAAAATAGGAAAATCATGGAGAAAATCAATGAAACAAAGAACAGTTCTTTGAAAAGATCAGTAAAATTGAGAAATCTCTAAGACTGACCAAGAAAAAGAAGAAAGAAAAAAAGAAAATACAAATCACCAATATCAGAAATGCAACAGGAGCTATTACTATAAACCCTGTGGATATCAAAAGACAGTAAGAAAATTCTATGAACAACTCTACACATGTAAATTTGACAAATGAAGCAAAATGGACTAACTCCTTAAAAAATACAAACTATCATAAGCCACCTGTATGGAATAGATAATTTGACTAGCAATATAGCTATTAAGGAAATTGAATTAGTAAGGTAACAGCTCCCAAAAAAGGGATTTCTAGCTTCAAGTGGTTTCACTGGAGAAGCCTACCAAACATTTAAAAAATTAAATGTAATCCACACAATCTCTTCTAGAAAATAGAAGAGGAGGAAACACATCCCAACTATTTTATTAAGCCAGGGTTACTTTGATATCAAAACCAGACAAAAAAAAAAAAAGGAAATTATAGAGCAACATCCCTCATTAGCAAATAGAACTCAGCAGTCTATAAAAAGAATTATACAGCATGACCAAGTAGCATTTATTCCAATGACGAAAAGCTAGGTTAATATTAAAAATCAATCTGATGTAATCCACCATATTCACAGGCTAAAGAAGAAAAGAAATCACACGATCGTATAATTTGATATAGAAAAAGTATTTGCCGATATTCAATACCCATTCATGATTTTTAAAAGCCCTTGGGGGGGGGAGGAATAAAGGGGAGTTTCCATGACTTTATAAAAAGCATCTACGAAGAAATCTAACGCTAACGTTACCGTTACCAATGAAACGCTGAACGCGCCCCCACTGAGACCAGGAAGAAGGAGGGGGGGTTGCGTTCCCTACGGCTTCAACGCGGTGCTGGGGTTCTGGCCAGTGCACTATGGCAAGAAAAGGGCATAAAAGGCATAATGATCAAAAAGGAAGGAATAAAACTGCTTATATTTATAGAGGACATGATTTTCTACATAGAAAACCCTGATGAATCTACAAAACACCTCATGGAACTAGTAAATGAGTTCAGCAAGGTGGCACAATACAAGTTAAACACACGAAACAACCAAGGATAGTTTAAACTATTGTCAAAGAACTCAAGGACACCAAAATGTTAAAATTCAATGCTACTTATACTTGCTAAAAAATTAATTACGTGTACATCTCACAAAACATGTACAGAACTTATGTACTGGAATACACAATGCAATGAAAGAATGCAAAGAAGATTGAAACAAATAGACGTATTATGTTCATGGATGGGAGGACAGCATAGGAAAGCCATCAGTTCTCCCCAAATTGATAATAGTTTTAAAATAATTCCCATAAAGTCCCAAAAATAGTTTTTCAGATATACACAAGATTATTCTAAAATTTGTATAGGAAGGCAAATAGCTAAACTTTTTTTTAAAATGAAGAATAAAGCGGGGGGAAACAGTCTCCCCAATTTCAAGATTTATTACACAGCTGCAGTAATCCTGACTGTGTGGTCACGGCAGAAGGTGGATACATAGGTGAATGCAACAGAATAGAGAACCTATAAATAGTGGCCAACTGCTTTTTGACAAAGATGCAAAATTCATTCAAGGGAGGAAAGATAGCCTTTCCACAAATGACACTGGGGCAATGGTACAGCTCTGAGAAAACAAAAACAAAAAACAAACAAACAAAAAACCCTCAACCAGGCCCTGGCTGGTGTAGCTCAGTGGATTGAGCGCGGGCTGGGAACCAGGCGGTCCCGGTTCGATTCCCAGTCAGGGCACATGCCTGGGTTGCGGGCCAGGTCCCCTGTGAGGGCCATGTGAGAGGCAACCATACATTGCTGTTTCTCTCCCTCTCTTTCTCCCTCCCTTCCCTTCTCTCTAAAAATAAAATAAAAATAAAATCTTTAAAAAAAAACAAAAAAACCTCAACCTAAGTCTCAAACTTTACATAAAAATTAATTCAACATGGATCACAGACCTAGATGTGAAATGTAAAAATACAAAACATTGGAGAAAATCTTTGGGATATTGGCAAAGCATTCTTAGATTTAATACCAAAAGCATGATTCATAAAAGGAAAAACTGAGAAGCTGGACATAATTAAAATTAAAGACCTTTTCTCTGTGAAAGACTCTATTAAGAGGATGAAAAAACAAACTAAAGACTGGGAGAAAATATTTGCAAACCCCATATCCAGCAAAAGAGTAGTATGAAGAATATATAAAGAATTCTCAAAACTCAACAGTAACAAAGCAAACGAATAGTCCAATTAAAAATTGGCAAAAGATGTAAAGACATACAGATTTAAAGATGGCAAATAAGCACATGAATAGACTTTCAACATCACTTGTCATCAGGGAAATGCAAATTAAATCTACAATGAGATATACCTATCAGAAGGGCTCAAATAAAAAATAACGATAACACCAAATGCTGGTGAAGATGCAGAGAAACTGAATCACTCACAGCTTGCTAGTGGGTGGGAATGTAAAATGATATAGTTACTCTAGCGAGTAGTTTGGCAGTTCCTTAAAATACTAAACATACAACTACCATATGACCCAGCAATTGTACTCCCAGGCATTTTTCACAGAGAAATGAAAACTGATGTTCATACAAAAACCTGTGCATGAATGTTTATAATGCTTATAGCAATTTTATTCATAATAAACTGCTCCAAACCTGAATCAACCCAGGTTTCATTCAGTGGGTGAATGATTCCACTAACGGATACATCCATACCTTGGAAATACTACTTAGCAATACTAAGGAACAAACTATTCATACATGCAACAATCTGGACACCTGTCTAGAGATCTATACTAAGTGAAAAAAAGCCAATACCAAAAGGTTGCATACTGTATGAATTGTCATTTTTGAAGTAACAAAATTATAGAAATCGAGAACAGAGGAGTGGTCACTAGGGATTAAGGAAGGGGTGGGGACAGAAGGGGAATGGATGTGTCTCTAAAAGGGCGATGTGAGGAGTCCTTATGGGGATGGAAATGCTCTGTATCTTGACTGTATCAGTGTCAATCCTGGGTTGCTATATTGTGCTACAGTTTTGCAAGATGCCACCATAGGGGGAAACTGGATAAAGGGTACACACAATCTTCTTGTATTATTTCTTATACCTACATGTGAATCCATGATCATCTCGAAATAAAAAATTTAATTAAGCAATACATCCTTCTGTAGCCAGGCTATCACTTTCCACTTTTATTTTGCAGAGAGCAGCGCTCAAAGCAGTGACGATCAAGATTTATTGATGCAGCGTGAATTTTAATGTTCTCTGAGCTTTGTCCCCTTCTGTCACGCAGGGGGCTCGCCTACTGAGGTGGCTCTAGGGGCTTCCAGTCTCTCATTTATTTAATATTATTATTATTTGTTCACGCTTCTGTAGGGCAATTCATTCAGCTTCCAGGTTGCCCTGGCAATCTAAGAATAATGTCCCCTTTTTGCTACTGAGAAGCTGGAAAAATGATTTGCTCAGGAGCCTCCGAATGCAGGTCCCAGAATTCTTTCTTCTTCATATGTGAGTGATTTGGAATCACTCTTGTTTTTCCTGAGCATTAAATTCATCGTTGGCATCTCTCTTAGGTCACTTCAAGAATTATCACCTTTTGGAAGCAGGAAAAAACTCTCAAATCTAGCATCTTACCCGGACCCGAACCCCTCCATTCGGGGCCAGCTTGGACAGAGTCAAGATTTCCTCAGGGCCCACAAAGACGTTGCTATGGATTCAAGAACAGCAGAATGATGGAGGTTTTCTCCCAGCAAAGAAAGAGTTTTGCAATTTTCCTCCTGCTTCTGGGAGTAGCAGCTCTCGGTTGACCACATTTGGAGCAGGTGTGGGGTGGGGTGATGCGGTGGCATTGCTTCTGGCTTTAGATGCCTCCTCTGTAGAAATTACCTCCTTCAAACCAGGGATAAAAGGAGAAACTGAAACAGGCAGCTGAAAGGCAAAGGTCTTGGGATCTTTCTTTCACAGCATATTCTGTGACTGCTTTATGGTGGTGTCATGGGGAGGAATTGGTGTCATGGAAAATTTTACTTCTGATTTCATCATTTAAAGAAGTAGGAGAAGGGAATCAACATGCCTTAAACTTTAAACACCCACTTTGTGCTGGACACTATGCTGGATGCTTTGCCATGTCTCAATTCATTGAATCTAAACTTTCCAATCTTCAAAGCCACTTGCATTTGGATCCACAACACTACATAGATGAGGGGAGTAGGGCTCAGAGAGGAGAAGTGACTTGCCCAAGGTCACACAGCTGGTAAATAGTAAAGCCCAAATTTAGAGCCAAGTCTCTCAGAATCCAAGATCTGTGTGTGTGTGTGTGTGTGTGTGTGTGTGTGTGTGTTTGTCATGCCGCCATAGAGACAGTTTAATGTAACAACTGGCTAAGGGTGCAGATTCTGTAATTAGAGGAATGTCAGTTCTATCATTAGCTCCCCCTGCTTCAGGCTGTGTGACCTTGGACAAGTAATTTAACTTCTCGTTTTCTTCCCCTTTACAGATGAGGGTTAAGAATTGTTTTGGTGCCATAGTATTATTGAGGGGATTTCAGAAGATTTTGCATTTAAATCATGCAGAGAGTGACTGGCATATATTAGTGATGGAAAATGTTAGGAATAATCTGTTACCAAAGAAAAAGCCAGTTTGGTTCCCAGTTCCACCTCAGAGCAGTTTGTCAACCTTCATTTCCCCAGAACCACACAGAACTCCCCTGCTCTCAATGTCCTTGTTTCATTAAAGATAGGAACCATAATAAGTGTCCACCGTTTTTTGTGCATCACCAAATACCAGGCACTGCCCTAGATGCTTAGCCACTTTCATCTCATTTAAATGAAGTGAGCAGCCAAGTCTACCTACCGAAAGAGTGCTCCGTCCCTCCTGCAGTCAGTGGTTGTTTCAACGCAGAATGAAATGCATCCCGCCTTATCGAAGCACAGCAGTAACAGCAACAGGTACGTTTGCCGAAGGCTTATTACAAGTCAGGCACCCTGTGGAGTGCATGTATTTTTAAATCCTCACCTGATGACATTTTTTCATTGCTTTTAGAGGTAGAGAAAGGGAGAGAGAGAAACATCAATGCAGGGAGAAACATAGCTGCCTTCCACACTCGCCCATACCGGGGATCGCACATCCTGACGAGGGACGGAACATAGATTTGCGCGTGACGGGGAACTGAACCCGTGTCCTTTCGTTACCGGTGACGCTCCGACCGAGTCACACCGCCTAGGGCCTGCTGAGTGCATTATTAACAGTGAGCTCAGGGAACCCTGCAGGGTGGGGCTGCTACTACAGCATCCCTATTTTACTGATTGAAGAAACTGAGGCTTAGAGAGGATAAGTAATTTGCTCTGATAGCTGTTTTGGTTTAGGTGGACATTATTTTACATAACGCACATTTCTGAGGCGGATGCTTAAAATGAGAAATTCCTGTGTGAATTGCAAGTATGCCTTGCTTCTGGAAGTAAATAGCCCTACCTCTCAGCTTGGTCTAGGTTCCCCAAATCTTGGTACTTCAGAGCTTGGTATTTCAGAAGGGAACTCTGGCTATTATTAATAAGACAACTAGAGCTAACGATCAGGGAATTAGGGCTTGTAGAGGTGAAAGAAACTGCCCCAGGACGCAGTCTGACAGCAGCAGAGCTGGCGCTCAATCCTGGTGCCTTGACTTTCAGGCTGGGGCGGTCTAATTATTAAGCAAACGAGTGAGGGACTTTGACCAGGAAAAGGAAGGGAGGGACCGTGCATCCTTCATTTCCTCACCTGCGAAATGGGGTCAAGACGGGCCCTCCTTGTAGGGGCGGGGGATACGTGGGAGTGGCCCAGCTCAAGTTCAGGCACCTAGTACTAGGAATATGACAACTGAAAGTGGGGGTAGGGGCAGAGCAACGGGTGTCCCCAGAGGCGGTGGTGGGAAGGGATACTGGGAGCAAAGGCGGAGCTTAGGCAGCCAGAGGCGGGGATTCGAGAACTTGGGGCGGAGCTTGGAGTTCTAAGCGTTTAGATGGGAAGTGGGCGGGGCTTGCAGTGTTGTGAATAGTGTGTTTAGGCTATGGGCGGGTCTTCTAGAATTTGCAGCGGAGTTTTGTGGTGCCGATAGGTCGCTTCCAAAGCAATGGACGGGGAGCCCGGCTTAGGGAGCCAGGAGGCTGGCTGAGGGGTTGGATGGGTAGTGGGCGGGGCTCAGTGGACCTGATGTTCCGGTTTTTAAGGGGCTCTGGACGAGTCTTTGAAGAGCCGGGCATGTGGCCCTGCAGAGCCAAGCAGGTCAGTGGGCGGGGCTCTGAGACCGCCGCTCCCGGTTAGGAGGGGCAGTGGGCGTGGCCCTCCGGCCTCTGAGACTACTAGCGGGCGGTACGTGCGCCTGGGCCCGGCTTTCCTCTGCGGCCCTGCTGCATCCTTCAGCGCGACCAGAGGGGGCGTTAAAGAGAGTGAGGCGTGGATCGCAGGGTGCGAACGGCACTTTCCTGCCGGAAGTGGGCGTGGCGTGCCGCAGCCCGGCGTGTCTGGTTGGGCGCGGTGCGGCGCGGGGGTGGGGCCTGCGTGAGGCGGTGGGGGCGGTCGCGGCTGCCCACGCCCCTCCCCCGCGCGGCGTTCAGTGCCAGGCGGGAGACGACAGCGGTTGGAGGCTTCGTCGGGATTTGCAGCGGGGACTTTGGCGGCGGCGCCTGAGGCACCTCGGCCCTGGTGAGCAGCGCGCGCTTGGCGGGGCCGCTTGGGAGCGAGCCGGGCGGGCGGACCTGTCCTCTCAGCATGTGCTGGCGCCGGCTGACAGGAACCGGCGGGGCGTGGGGCAGGGCCGTGTGTAGGGGAGTGGACTGGGGTGGTTGCACGGGGTGCGGGTCCTTGGACCTGGGGTTCACCCTGGCTGGTGTGCGGGGCTTTGGGGTCGGAGCTGCTGCCGGAGGCTCGGGGCCTGGGTGGGGAGGGATTTGGGGACAGAACCACTTGGCTTGGGGAGAGTGAACTCGGGTCCATTTAGGGAGGAGATTGCCCAAGGGAGGCTTTTAGGGGTCCGGAAACCTCCTGAGCGGGTGAGGAGCTGCGGGCCGAGTTCGGTCTGTGTTGGCCGAGGAGGGTTTTTAGGGGTCTGGAACCTGTCTGGTTGGGTGGGGTTTTGGATGGGGAGGGGCTGCTTGAGGCTAGAGCGCAGAGTCCGGGGGCGCCAGACCTGGGGGCGGAGTTGGAGCGGCCCTTGGAGTGAGTGGGTGGGGGTAGTCAGGGTCGGGGTTCACGTGTGGCGGGGGCGAGCTGGGCCCTGCGTGGGAGGGGCGAGGGTGACTCTCGCCCGGGGGTTGCCTAGCTTTGGGCGTGAGGCTAGCTCTGGGTCCTGAAGATCTGGGCTAGGGGTCAGAAAGGGCGGAACAGGGCCAGAGCTAGAGTAATGTGGGTGGGGGCGGTTTGGGAAGGGGATGAGCCCGGCGTTGGGAGCCGAGGGCTAGGACTGGTGGGGGTGGGGGAGGGCGGTTGGGAGAGGAAGAATGAAGCAGGAATGCTGCAGGGTCGGGGGCCTGGAGTGTCTGGGTGAACTGGGTGATGCAGAGATGTGCTCCCCTAATAGCGAAGCAGCTGGCGAGGGACGCAGTAAAAAGGAGCGAGGTGCAGGTGGGGCTCCGCTGCGCTTAAATGACTGAGGATGAGGTCAGATGTTGAGGGTGGAAATGCAGGAACCGAGCTCTCCCGCCTGTCTACACAGGCGCACACACACCAGCTCTCCGTCTCTTAAAATGATTTGAATGTGTTGGGGGAAGTCGCAGGCTGCGGGAGAGCTGAGAAGAAAGGGGCTTCCTCTTGGAGAGAGGCGCTGGCCCTGCCGTCCTTTTTTGGGAGTGTTCAAAAGGTTTTGATTGCTGGAAAAGGAAACGTAGGCTTTACTGCATGGTGGTTTAGAAACACATCCTATATTTGGCCTTAATGTAGGCTGCCCTTGTTTTGTGGTGTCTGAAGTCCTTGCTCTACATGTTGCAAACGTGGGATTTGGTGTGAGGCAAATTGCAAGTTGTTCATCTCTCAGGATAGCAGGATACAAAGGCCTTTCTTACCTATAAGACATTTGAAAAGAATTTAATACAGTGTGTATTTTTAAACTGGTACTGGTGATGAATATATTTACTTTTGGAAATAGTTATCACGAAATATTAGGGCTCTCTTACCGGACCCTTCTTGCCTGGGATTACATTCTAAAACTGTACTTGTACGGCTCTTAGTCACTCTATATAATAATGAATTTCATTGTCCTCCTCTGGCAAATACTCTCTCCTGACACCAGGGCCTGCTAGAATAGTCAGAAACATGATTAAGTATAAGCAGTTGTTTTGTACCATCTGTTCAGTTGTGAAGGCAAATAGATATGTGTATATATTTTGGACTTAATTCTGTATATTTCAGAAAAGAAATTTAAGGAAACTAATGTTTTTGGCTTGGAGATATATTTCAGAGTTCGCAGTTTTGGATATGAAGCCCAATAGTAACCTTTGGGTCTGAGAGGTTGCATAAATAATTAGAGGTAAAAAAAGTCAAGTAAAACTGGAAATTGTGTTGTATATTAGGTCTTCAGGACAATGATTTGTGGTAAATGACAGTAGTCAAGTGTACTGAGGAATGAACAAAGATTGGGATAAAGGTCGGACACACATCTTTGTGACAAATCGGGAATGTGCCCTGTATGTATTTGTTTTTGATTATTTGTCCTTTTTTAATTTTTAAAAAGATTGTATTTATTTATTTTTAGAGCGGGGCTAGGGAGGGAGAAAGAGAGAGAGAGAGAGAAACGTTGTTCCGTTGCCTTCCCCCCACCCCCCAACAGGGGACCTGGCCCACAATCTAGGCATATGCCCTGACTAAGAATTGAACCTGTGACCGTATGGTTTGCAGTATGACCCCCAACCCACTGAGCCACACCAGTCCAGGCGAATTTTCCTTTAAATTTTATTTTTTAATTTATTAATTTTATTTTTTTAAAGATTTTATTTATTTTATCTTTAGACAGAAGGGAACGGAGGGAGAAAGAGAGGGAGTGAAACATCAATGTGTGGTTGCCTCTCACGTGGGCCCCACTGGAGACCTGGCCCACAACCCAGGCACACGCCCTGACTGAGAATCGAACTGGTGACCCCTCGGTTCACAACCCACGCTCAATCCACTGAGCTACACCAGCCAGGGCTAATTTATTAATTTTAGAGAGAGAGAGAGAAAGATTGATTTTTGTTCCACTTATTTATGCATTCATTGGTTGGTTGTTTTATGTGCCCTGACCTGGGATCGAACCTGCAACTTTGGTGTATTGGGATGATGCTCTAAAAAACTGAGCTGTGTGGCCATAGTTAGTATTGAAATTTTTGTGATCATTTGTTACTTTGCCTGCAGATTGTGCTAACCAGCATTTATGTCTATTACTTTATATATAGTTTAGGATTAGATTTAGGATTGAGAAATAGCACTTTTTAAACACTGTTGGATTTTTTCCTTAAGTTTTATACTTAATACATCTGTACCTTCGGAGATCCACTCCAACCAGGAGGAGGAGGATCACTCTCTTGTCTATGAAATAGAATGCTCAAAGGGATAAACTATTAGTTTTTAGTTACATAACTGAGAATGGAAGATTCAGTTCTTTATGATGGCAAGTTATTTCTTAATACTTTGATTTGCCACAAACGGGTGCTCTGGAAACATATTATTATTATTAACTGGACTGTTTTGTCTTTGACTTCTTTTTCGGAGGTGGAAAAGTAATAAATTGGGGTGCCAGTTTCATATTTAGGGTACAGATCTGTGTGTGTTTTCTATTTGATGAGTTCCCTATGTTATCTTGAATTATGAAGTCTTCTGACACTTAGGTGACTTTTTAAACTTAGGATGCCTTTTTTGTATTAAAACATGGAAATCATCATGAATATTTTAGTATGACCTAGTACCTAGAATGTTAAGTAACAGAATCTCTCTGGGTTTTCATTGCCCTAGTTCAGATCCTTTAAAGTGAGTGAAGAAGATTATATACTCCTTTTTGAGACCTTATTTTGTGTTTTAATAGTGTAAAATGGAGTCTTTTTTGGTTTTTTTTTTTTAAGATTTTATTTGTTTATTTTTACAGAGAGGGTAAGAGAGGGAGAGAAACATTGATATGAGAGAGAAACATCAATTGGTTGCCTCTCGTATGTGCCCTGACCAGGGACTGAACCTGCAACCTAGGCATGTGCCTGGACTGGGAATTGAACCTGTGATCTTTAGCTTTGTGAGAGGGCATTCAACCAACTGAGCCACAACAGTGAGGGCTCTTTTTTGTTTTATAATCACTTTATTGAGATATAATTCACATACCATACAATGCACTCATTTAAAGTGTACAATTCATTAGTTTTTAATATACTCACAGAGTTGTGCAGTCATCACTACAATTGTAGAATATTTTCATCAGCCCCCAAAGAAACCCTATACCCATTAGCAATCCCTTCTGCCTCATTCTCCTCCCTTCCCTGCCCTAGGCAACCACTAATCTACTTTTTGTCTCTGGATTTGCTTATTTTGGACATTTCATATAAGTGGAATCATACTATATGGGGTCTTTTGTGTGTGTCTTTTATTAAGCATAATGTTTTCAAGGTTCATATGTGTTGTAGCATGTATCCGTGCTTCATTCTTTTTTTTTTCTTTTTTTTTTTAAAGATTTTATTTATTTATTTTTAGAGAGAGGAGAAGGGAGGGAGACAGAGAAAGGAGAGAAACAGCAATGTATGGTTGCCTCTCACATGGTCCTCACAGGGGACCTGGTCCGCAACCCAGGCATGTGCCCTGACCGGGAATCGAACCGGGACTGTCTGGTTCCCGGCCCGCGCTCAATCCACTGAGCTACACCAGCCAGGGCTCATTCTTTTTTTAATGATTGAATAATATTACATTGTATGGATATACCATGTTTTGTTTATCCATTCATCAGCCGATCATCCCCCTTTTTGGCTATTATGAGTAATTTTGCTATGAACATACATGTACAAGATTCTGTATGGACATGTTTTCATTTCTTTTGGGAATTGCTGGGTTATTGTTGGTAACTCTATGTATAGCTTTTAAAGGAACTGCCAGATTGTTTTCCAAAGCAGCTACACCATTTTATAATCCCACTAGCAGTGTATAAAGGGTTCAGTTTTTCCACATCCTTTTTAACACTTGTTATTCTCTGACTTTTTGATTTTGGCCATCTTCGTGGGTGTGAAGTGATATCTCATTGTGGTTTTGATTTGCATTTCCCTGATGACTAATGATGCGTTCAGCATCTTATATGATTAGTGGACAACTGTATATTTTCTCTGGAAAAATGTCTGTTCAAATACTTTTGCCCATTTTAAAATTGGGTTATTTTTCTATTGTTAAGTTATGAGTTATATTCTAGAACAAGTGCCTTATCACATACATAATTTGCAAAAATTTTCTCCATTTTGTGAGTTGTCTTTTCACTTTTTTTTTTTAAGATTTTATTTATTTATTTTTAGACAGAAGGGAAAGGAGGGAGAAAGGGAGAGAAACATCAATATGTGGTTGCCTCTCATGTGACCCCCACTGGGGATCTGGCCTGCAACCCAGGTATGCGCCCTGACTGGGAATCGAACCGGTGACCCTTTGGTTCACAGCCTGTGCTCAATCCTCTGAGCTACACCAGCCAGGGCTTCACTTTCTTTTTTTAATCCTCACTGGAGGACATGCTTATTGATTTTAGGGAGAATGGAAGGAAGTGAGTGGTGGAGAAAAAGAGGGAGAGAAACACTGATGCTGGAGAGAAGTATTGCCTCTCGTGTATGCCCCAACCAGGGACCAAACCTGCAACCTAGACATGTGCCCTGACCAGGAATCAAACCCTCAACCCTTCAGTTTATGGGATGACGCTGCAACCAGCTGAGCCACACCTGCCAGTGTTTTTTCCCTTTCCTTTCCTTCTTTCCTTTCCTTCCCCTCCCTCCTTCCCTCCCTTCATTCCTTCCTTTAGATTTTATGTATTTACTTTCAGAGAGAGGAGAAGGGAGGGAGGGGGAGAGAGAGGGAGAGAAACATTGATTTGTGAGAGATACGTCCATTGGTTGCCTCTTACATGCCCCAGCTGGGGACCTGGATCTCAACCCAGGCATGTGCCCTGACTGGAAATCGAACCAACGACTTTTCGGTTCTCAGGCCAGTACTCAATCCACTGAGTCATACCAGCCAGGTCTCACGTTCTTGATGGTGTCATTGAAGCACAAAAGTTTTTAATTTTGGTGAAGTCCAATTTATGCATAATAGAGTCAAAATGGATAATAATGGAGTTAGAAATTATTTAGACCTTAAAATCATATTCTTATCATTATTTTGATTACTTATATTAAAAGCCAAAAGTGCAAGGGTTAGGAAAACATTTGAGTTAGTCCAAGAGCAAAAAGGGTACATCAGGGAACAATGTCATTTTGCTGTTTAAATTCTCTAGTTGTCTCCTACCCCTGTGTCTGTGGTTAAGTTCAGGCTTCTTAATGTGGCTATGGGTCAAGGCGTCTCTCATTTTAGGCTGCCTTATCTCTCACTACTCCCCTTATGTATCATCCCCACTGCTACTCCTTCAAACATCCCAGCCTTCAGATCTTCTTGTGATGTGCTTATGATTCTGCCCCCTTTTCCACTTGCCGTATCCCATTTGCCCTTTGGGATCCTCCATGAAACCTTACTTGTTCTCATGGACAGACATTGTTCCTGCTCTGATGCATCATCCATTCATTACTCCTGTCTGCTACAAGAACTGGACCCGAACTTGACCTTACAGTCTGAAAGATGCCTTCTCACTGAAGGTGGAATGCAAGAGAGAAATTGACATGGAAGGCAAACCAGATTCTCTTGGAGACCAAACACAGCTTGGTCTCCAGTGCCTACTGTGTATTTGCTGAATGAATGATTATTGATGTTAACTGGAAAAATCCTGAGATCGGTAGCTTTCTCTGATTCTTATTCACAGTTTTGTTGCCTGTGTTAGAATAACATGAAGGGCAGAGATAGTTCCCCTCTGCCTTTGGGGCATCCAAGTACAACTCTTACCAAAAAATTGCTCAGATTTTAAAAACCAGTCTTTGAATCGTTTGCCTGAGGGCAGAACATTATCATCCAGGTTTTCCCCTCTAATGAACAGTAATGACTGGCCCATAGTCTTAGGGCAGGTGGCCAGGGAGCACTTCGAGTTTGGTACATTTAGCCATCGCAGATGCAGCAGGCCAGCTCTGGTGGTGTCGGGTCACCAGGACGGGAAGTACCCCTGTGCAGGTCTCATAAAGGGTGTAAACTGAGTTGTAAGGACAAATTCTGTCTTCCTTTCATTCTTTTGTGCGTGCTGTCTTGCTTCTCTCAGAGCATCTAACTGAGGGATGTCAAACTCATTTTTACTGGCGGCCACATCAGCCTGGTAGTTGCCTTCCAAGGGCCGAAATAATTTTAGGACTGTATAAATGTAACTACTGTACTCCTTAACTGTTAAGGAGTTGAAATTACATTTGGCCCTTTGAAGGCAACTGCGAAGCTGATGTGGCCCCTGGTGAAAATGAGTTTGACACCCCTGGTCTAACTCAAGTAGTAGTTTGGTTATATTCTGTGTTGTTATGTTCACTTTTACTATTTTAATTAAAAAAATACTTAATTTCTTCCTGAGAATTAGAAGAAACTCGTTGGTCATTTGGGGTACATTTTCTGCTTTGGGTTCATTGAAGTGGTTGGGTGGTGGCAAGGTAGTAAAGAGGAGAAGAAAAATACCTGGTATGGTTTCTTGCTGTGAGAGTTTTGGATTTTAGAAAATCGGGGGCCATGAAGGGCGCAAGCCTTCAGGGCCAGACTGAGCCGGATTTCACCCTTGACTGCATTTCTTAGTTAACTGTGACTTTGCCACTTTGCCAATACCTCACCTCCCTGAGCCTCAGTTTCCTGTGCTGTCGGATGGCCATGCCAATGACTGTCTTGCTGGGTTATTGTCAACAGTAAATGAGAAAAAGTACGTAAAGTGCCTAATAATGAGTAGCATGGAATAAATTTGTGTTTCCTCGCCCTTCACTTTTACATGTCTGCTAATGAATGGAACCGCGGAGAATCTAGTAGAGTAGGTTTTATTTCTGATGCTAAGCTATTCGTGTGTGGCTTCCCACTCCCACCTCAGCATTTTAGACTTTGAATCAAAGAATCACTGAAGAGGAAAAAAAAAGTATCTAATTTTAGGCTAGGAAGGTAGTAAAAATGAAGTAGTGTTTTGCCATTTATCTGAATTGGAAATGTCTGTGCAGACAAGCTTCTCTTAGTCCTTGTTCTTGTGTTCAGTCTGTCTGTGTTTATCTATTTATCTGTTAAGGAAAAAGGGTTAGTTCCTGGCAAATGATGCATGTTAGGGTTTGAAAGATTGAACTGCAGAGTTTGTGGTACTCATCTGGTTATTATGTGAATGGCAGCATTGTGATCAAGTGTAACATTCTATGTGGGAAAAGAGCCACAGTAGTTTCCTGGGATGTGAAATTGGGCCTGTCATTTGAATCTTACATTAATAACAAAAGCGGGTCCTTCTGTTTGCCACAGTAAAGAGAAATTAGATCAGATTGATGCACAGGTCAGAGAAAGAGAAACTGGAAAGTAAGTGGGAGTAGGAGGCTTGTACAGTATTTTGTATGAAGAAGGGAGTAACTTTACAGTACTACATACTTATTTTTCCTCTTTGGTCATACGTTGATCTACATTTTAAAAAAATTATGAATAATGGATTATATTTTAGTACCAGTGTCTCAAGTACCTTGTAAAAAATATATCATTTTAGGGGGATTTGGGAGATTTACTTCTCAGGTCCAGAGGTTGTCTCATCCTTGGCGGTCTGTGAGGATCAGGTACAGACCTTTATTAGTACAGCTGCCTGGGCTCCAGCTCGCCTGTGACCCTGAATCACAGCCAGGGTGGGAAGTGCCTGTCTGATCTTACAGATGAGGGAAGTGTGGTCATAGGAGCTTGAGAGACTTGCCTAAGATCAGGAACTTAACTGTCCCTGCCCTTCTCCCCCAGCCTCCCTCCAGCTGTTTCCATGAGAAGTATGAAAGTGTAAATTTGTTTTTATAGTTGGTAGGGAGGGTTCATAGTATAGTGTGGATTTAAAAAACCCTTTTTTTACAGTGTGAGCCTGATATTTTCGTCCTTGACCTAATGCAACAATTCCCTCTTACCCTTCCACCACAGTCTTACGCCATACCTACAGAGGGAGTCTACTCAGTTTCTCTCTTCAGTTCCTTATCGCAATGGTTTTTTTTTTCCTCACCTTTTCAGATTGTGCATGTATTAAACTACTAAGCCTGGTCCAAATTTTCAGAAGGTGTTTTAGATGCATTTTTTTTTTTTGGAAACTTTAATACATGGAATCTGTTTCCTAAGCCTTTGGTAGACTTGATTTTCTAGTTTTAATATAACGTTCTTTGACAGTGTTTTATTTATCTGTTTTTATTTCTTCAATCTTATAACCCATTAATGGTCATAAGGATTTATCCCAAATGATTCAAAGACCAGTTAAAATTGCAAAGAAGGTGCTGCATTGTGTCTTCCCAGAATAATTGGCACCATTAGGCCGTTTACATATGCAAACACTAAGTCTGACAGGAACAACATGTAGGGTACTAAACCACACAGATTTTAATAGGTAAGATGCTAACCTCTTCGGGTTAGCACAAGCTGATCATTGCCTCACAGTGTGGTCACTCTGTCTCTGTGGGACCACGAGAGACTGGGAATCTAGGCACTTTGGGGGAAGAGCCTTTTTGACCCACTGTGGAATCAGATGTGTGCCCACACAGTCTGACACCTGCTGAGGCCTTTATCCTGGATGAATAGAGCTGTGCTTTTTCAGCTTCGTGAAAGGCCATGACAGGCTTGGGAAAGGGAATGTTGGGAGGGTGAAACCTTTGGGGGTGTATTTTCTACTGGCATTGTAGGGGTTCTTGACAAAGTTCACAAGCACCCCCTCCTTAAGACAAATGTTTAATCACTATTATTTGCTTACTTCACATGAAAGATACTTAAATTCCTTTTCATAATGGTCAAGCATTCTTTTCTAGTTAAAGATTCTAATTCCTTTCATTCTTAGGAACTTAAAGAATCGAGGCTGATTTGTTAACATAAGAACTCAAATGTGGTCTGAGTGGTGACTGGGAGACACGTATACACTGGAGCCATCATCTCCGTTAAGCAGAAGGATTTATTAGGAGACTAGTCACTTTACAAGCTAGATGGTAAATTAATTTTGTGGTTAGTAGTGTCTTTAGTTTAACATTGTCATCCTAGTTTTTCTTGGCAAGCAAGCGAGCGGCTCGAGCCAACGCCTGCTGGCCACAGCTCTTTAGGGGTGATATTTAATAAGATGCGTGTTGTCTGTTTTAGAAATAGAGTAATTTTCCTTAGTCTCTGTCTCTTATGTGGGCTACTGTTGCTTTACAGTGCTACTAAAGGAGATAAGTTGGAAGGTTTGTGGGGTTTTTTTTTTTAACCCTAAGACTTCCAGTTTGATCTTCTGCAATGTAGAGATACCTTGGATGCATTGGGCTGAGTCACGTTGTGAAGTGGAACAGATGATGCATCTTACCGACGAAGGAGAGTTGTGGACTATGTGGTTTTCTAAAAGTGAATGGTTGGAGAGCCCAGATGCAGTTTCTGTTTTAAAGGCAGTGTGTATATTCAGTCCCCAACCCACGACTGGGTTATGTTCCAAAGAGTAACTCAGTTACTTGGAATTCAGATAGCATTTTTTGGTGTAGATTCAGTATTACAAGTGGTGGGTAGGTTCTCAGCCTAGACTGAAGAATGAGGAAACCTGTTTAATTCACAGCACAGCTTTTGAGGCTGTTAATGGTGATAATGGGACTCTGGATCTTGGGAGTCTGTGAGACAGAAGTAAGGATCCACATCCTAGCTTGTTCCAGGCTGTGTGACATCCAGCAGCCTCATGCCACAGCAGTCCTCCAAGTTGTTCATCCTGTCTCTTATTTTGAAGTGTCTACACCCCTGGTTGGTCTGATCTCCTTTAAACAGTAGTAGCAAAGCAAATGGCTCAAATTTATTTCCACGAATGTGTTCCTGGATGGCCACAGTTATTACTAAACCATCACTGTTATTCAGTGTTAGGATGACTATGGGCCTTACTTATGTTATCTTATCTCACTCACATTTCTTAACCCCTGTAGAGGTACAATATTAATAGTTTTAAAAAGGAGACTCCTTACTGATGAACAGATAGTCTTAATGAAATTTTGGCATTCAGTCAGTGTAATACGGTTGCAAAGGGAGAGCTGAGCAGAGGCATGTGGGATCAGGCAGAGCCCGTGTGAAGAGGCTAGCCCTGACACCTGACATTGGGGAGAAGCCCTGCCTGTTTGAAAGGTTCTTCCTGTTACCTCTAAAACAGTGAATCTGCTACATTTCCTCCCGAAATACTCATGATCCTTTTCCCCCCTCTTGCCATTTAGGAATCAAAGCTGGAAAGGGTCTTAGGTTTTGGCAAAGTGGCTTGTTTCTGTGACCCTTGAGAAGTGGATCATGGTAGGCTAATGGTTGTAATTTGAGGTAGCTGGAACCAATTGGCCAGAGCTAGGTGTGATCTCCATCTGTATTTCTATTCCTTTATAAACTCTTACCGAAAAGCCCCTTCTGCAAACAGTGGGAAATAATTGACATCTTCTTTTGGTTATTGCCGTTTTGAAGGGTTTGGACTACCTGGTTTCCAAGAACTCTGCTCATTCAAACATTTTATGATGCTGAGTGGAATAAGGATTTTAGGGACCTGCTTTTTCTGGTGTAATTAAGAAAAAGGTCTTCACAAAGTGTTAATGACAAGTTTAATGTTTTGATTTACTTTAAAAATGTGCAAGAGTTAAAAAAATAGATTACAAACTTCTGCTAACCCTCAAGTATGTAATTCTTTGTGCTGAATTCTGTGCGGGGACTGAGCTCTGGGAGGTGAGAGGACAGGGCATTGGAGAGCCAGTATTTATGGGAAATTAACAGTGAGGCCCTGCCTGTGGGTGAGCGAAATAGCTCCAGGCCCACTCGAAACAGGTGTAATTGGGGAAAAGTAGTATCAGATAGGTGGAAGGGCCCAGACTGTGGAAAGTCATCGTAACAGAATATATATTTATACTATATATTTGAGTCAAATGTAAATAGAGTGTAGACATGGAATATGCAAATGTAATTTGTAGGTGTCACTACTGTCGATGATTTCTACACTAATACTAATTACATTTTGGGTTCTATGAGTAGAAATTAAGACATAAATATAAATATGGAATTATTATTTTCTAGTTTGTGAAAGTGAACGTCATGTTCCCTGAAAGGAGGAGAATACCTTACATTTTCTGCGCCCCCATTTCCTGGCACACTGCCTGGCACATGGTCGGTGCTCAGTGACTGCTAGTTGAATAGTTATGTTTCAGTTTTACATGATACACTTGTGATAGGGATGGTCAGTTTTCCCATTTTCCTAGAAGATGGAAGGAATAAAGATGAAGTTTTCTATGGTGTAGGACTGCTAATTGTAAACATTTGCTTTATTAAATTATCTTATGATAAGCTAACCTCATAATTTTCATTATAAATAAATGTTAGCAAAGTGCGTATATATACATTTCTTTATTGCAGCATTTTATTTGCAAAGCAAATCTTGGGGTTTTGGTTATTTAAAGCATGAATTCTGATGAAAAATAGAGTGACATTATATTTTGGTGCTTTACTGCAAATTTACTTAACTGACTTATTAAATAAATTGAAAATATTGGTAGCATGGGGTTCTTAGGGCTTTGTTCTGTAGTCCAGTTAGTGACTTTGCCTTCAGAAGCAATCAGTGAAGCCACATCCTAGTGGAAGCATGCTTCCATCTTAAGAGTTTTTGTCAAAACAGATATGGGAAGAACCATAATTTATATCAGGATGAGGATTTAAAGTTAAGGTAGCCATGTAACGGCGGAGTTTCCCTTGACTGTCTTTCTCTGGTTTCTCATCTTTTTTTTTTTTTTTTTTAAGATTTTATTTTTTTTTTAAAGGTTTTATGTATTTATTTTAGAGAGAGGGGAAGGGAGGGAGACAGAGAGGGAGAGAAACAGCAAGGTGTGGTTGCCTCTCACATGGCCCTCACTGGGGACCTGGCCTGCAACCCAGGCATGTGCCCTGACTGGGAATCGAACCGGGACCGTTTGGTTCCCAGCCCACGCTCAATCCACTGAGCTACACCAGGCAGGGCATGGTTTCTCATCTTTTAATGCCTTGACTGTCTGGTAAGTGTCATCCCACTTGGTGGTTTGTCCTGATGGGGGCTCTAGGGCCAGCTCCAGAGGAATAAAAGGGTAGGTTTCAGGGTATTTGAGTGGCTCCTGGAACTCCAAGGATTCACTGTTTTTGGTTTGATTTTGACCTGAGAAATTGACAGGAACTGAGTAAGTTAAAATACCCCAAATTGTGCACCATTTCAATTGCTGAATGGTCTCATCATTTAAGAGTTCATTTGTGCGATATATTAAACTTTCAAAAATGACAGGTTTTGGGTTAAATTATTTAGTGATTGATGTTGTGATAAGTGATCACACAAAAAAATTGTTTTTGTAATTGCATATGTGTTATTTCTGGCAGTTTTTAGGGATTACAGAAAGTATTTATTTGGTTGTAACTATATTTTCCCCAGTGAGCTACATTGTTACAGTTTCTTGTACTCTGTTGTAGATACTGATATTCTGTGTTTATTTCTTTTCCTCCTTTAGAAGACAGATGTACTGATAAGGAAATAATTTGTAATTTTACCAAAAAGGATCAGACAGACAAAATGATCTGTCCTAAATTGCAGTAAGATTTTAAGAGGTGCATTTTCCTGTTTCTGTAGGATGTCTGAAAATTCTGGAAACATGAGATTTTTATTTGGACTAGTGTTAGTTTCATTTTCAAATATCATGCTCAATGTATTTACCTTCAAGCTTCAGGCATCTTGCTTGGCAAATTTTCTTAATTTTAAAGCCACAGATCCAGTTGTTAATCTGGAAAGGTACAATATGTATTTAAATATTTTTTTTCCTCTGTTTTTACTCTTTTCAGACATCCTGTTTGTAAAGAGAAGGATCTTGGGTGCTAATACAAAGCAGTAGTTCTCTGACCTGGTTATCAGTATGTTCCCCGTGTGCTTCATCATCCCAGTGTCTGTCCCAGCGCACACTGATGTTTGGGGCAGTATTTGATCATAGTGCGTCTCCTCCAGTAGACTGTCAGCTCTCTGAGAGGAAGGGCCAGGTTCGCTTGCTCACCATTGTGTCTTCAGTGTACAGCATAATGCCAGGTACATGGACAAAGCTCAGTAAAGAATTGAATGTTGAGCCCGGCTGGTGTAGCTCAGTGGATTGAGCGCGGGCTGGGAACCAGAGGGTCCCAGTTCGATTCCCAGTCGGGGCACATGCCTGGGTTGCGGGCCAGGTCCTCAATGAGGGCCATGTGAGAGGCAACCATACATTGCTCTTTCTCTCCCTTCTCCTCTCTCTGAAAATAAATAAGTAAAATCTTAAAAAAAAAAAGAATTGAATGTTGAATAAATGAATGAGGAATGATTGAGATTAAAGACCTATTCACCATTCACAGATGAGTGTACATGTTCTATGTATAACCCTGTAGGTGCTACTATCTAGTTCAGCATTTAGTTCTCAGTGAATTGTGTGTTTTACTGGGGGATGCGGACTGGAGCCCAGTGAAAGAACCATTTCCTATAGATTTTTAGGATTTATATTTTAGTTCTCCCATTTTATAGTAGAAACCAAGAAGCATGGAACCAAATTGATTCAGTGGGTAAATGACTGTGTGTGAGGATAAACTTGTGTCTGACATCGGGGCCAGAGTTTTTCCTACTGTACCTTACCATTCTCTTGAAACATTGTGAAGTGTGTGTGTGTGTGTATTTTTTAGTCATTGTTTGCCCACAGTATAGGGTATTAAAAAAGGAAGAGTGAAACTTTTAAAAAAAGATTTTATTTAATTATTTTTAGAGCACGGGGAAGGGAGGGAGGAAGAGAGGGAGAGAAACATGGAGTGAGAGAGAAACACCAATTGGTTACAACCATACGCACCCCAGCTGGGCACTGAACCCACAGCCTGAGCATGTATCCTGACCTCTGGGAATCAAACTGGCAACCTGTCTACTTGGGGGGGGTGACGCCCAACCAACTGAGCCACTCTGGTCAGGACAAGACTGAAATTCTTCAGTTGAAGGTGATTACTTTGTATTTTGACTTTGTTAGTTTTGCCTGTGACCAGCCTTATGAGCATCTTCGTAAAAATGCCTTAAAACAGCAACAACAGAAAGATCTTGGAGTCACAGGCAGTTTCATACCCTGGTATAAGACTATTGCCAAAGAATTATTAAAATTTTATTCCAAGAAAAACTCCATCTGACCAAGTAGTAGAAACAAACTTAGCAACTTTGGTCATACACAGTGTGCTTTTTAGCAGTTGTTGATAAAAAAGGTAGATCATCAGTATAGAGAGTATTTTGAAATACATTCATCATTAATTTTTAAGTGAGATTGCAGCGTCAGCCATGTCTGTAAATGTTCTGCATTTGGTATGAGAACTCTTGGGATTAATTTGGCTCTTTGAAGAGAGAGGTAGAGGGTTCAGCTTCTGAGTCTAGTCTCCTGTGGGGCACTTAGGGAGATGACTGCGGCCTCAGACGAATTTCTGCAGTTCCACAGGGTTCTCTGGGCAGATAGTGCCTGCCTCTGTGTCTGTGCTGGAGATTTCTTCAGTCCTTCCCAAAGCTCCAGGGATGGGTGGAGGTCGTTGTGTTTATAAAGATGCTGGTGACAAGCAGAAAATTGGGAGAGATGGGGGATAGTAAACACATCATCCTTGTACAATATCTTGGGGAAAATGTGTTCTTATTTTGATAGTGAAATAAAAATATGTATTTCTGTCATTGAAGGGCAAGAGGTGACCCCTAAAACCTTATAATCTCATGTTTTAGTAACTGCAAAATTTCTGTAATGTCATTCTTATTTAAGTGTGTTACAGTCCCCATTAGGGCATGTTTTAGTGATAAAGGGTCTCTTCTGCCATACAACTGTGAGAGTTAATTTGAAGATTTCTGTTTTTGTATTTAGGATGTTTATGTTGCTATTTTGCTGATCATATGCTCATTTCACTTTTTAAAAATGTCAGTTTATTGAGATACACTTGACATAAAATATTTTTAAAGTGTTTATTGTGGTGATTGGATTTAGGTATATATCTCATTTCATTTCTTGTCAGACTTCATTTTTAGCTGTCGTTTTCATAGTTTCATATTCTACTCGAAATCATCAGTCAGTGTTGATGCTGATGTTGGGTGGTCCCCAACTTTTCTTTGTAACAAACTCCTAAAATGAGTACAAAATTGTAAAAGTAAAAGTTGGAGTTCTCTTCTTAGAAAGCTTTATAAACCTCTTCATTATATCTTGCCGTTTAGAAGCTGTCATTGTTACATATGTATGTAATTTCCAGAATTTTCTGCATGTCCTTTCATGCTGTTCTTTTCGACAGTAGAGCACCTAGGCCTCTTGGCTTCAGCCTAAAGGTTTCAGTTAGAAGTAAAGACTTGGCATACCCATTGCTCTCTTTTTGTCTCGGTATATTTGAATGCTTACACCCAGCTTCTGTATTTTGGTTTTTCCATGTTGAGTCATGTTTACAAAGTGAGCAAAATGCAATTTCATGTTTAAAAATTGCACAAGCAGGCCAAGTGTGGAACTGAGTTGAGGCAGCACGCCCATGAACAAGCTT
>PVJI01005804.1:75327-92656 GCA_004026765.1 Micronycteris hirsuta | reverse complement strand
GGGGGGAAGAGTGGGACAACTGTAACAGCATAATCAATAAAATATAGTTAAAAAAAGAAAGTTGGGGTAGCAATACTTATATCGGACAAAATAGGCTTAAAAAATAAAAGCCATAAATAGAGACAAAGAAAGGAGTCTCTTCTACATACTACTTAAGAGAGTAGTCCAACAGGAGGATATAACCATTGTAAATATATCTGTACCCAAGGTAGGAGCACATAATATATAAAGAATATCTTGGAGGACTACAAGGAAGACATTGATAATACCACAGTCATAATAGGGGATTTAACACCCCACTGTCAACAATGGATAGATCTTCCCAACAAAGAATCACCAAGGATATTGTGGCACTGAATGACACTCTAGATCAAATGAACTTAATTGATATATACAGAAGCTTTCACTTCAAAGAAGCAAAATATACCTTTTTTTCAAATGCACATGGAACATTTTCAAAGATAGACCCCATGGAAAGACACAAAACAAGCCTCAACAAATTCAAGAAAATTGAAATCATATCAGCATGTACTCAGATCACAATGGATTGAAATTAGAAACCAACTTCAAGGAAAAAACTCAAAAACATTCAAATACACGGAGACTGAATATCATGTTATTAAATAATGAATGGGTCAACAATGAGATCAAGGAAGAAATCAAAAAGTATCTGGAAACAAATGAAAATGAACGCACAATAACCCTAAACTTATGGGACACAGTGAAGTCAGGCCTGAGCGGGAAGTTCATAGCAATCCAGGCCTACCTACAGAAGATAGAAAAGTCTGAAATAAACAACCTAACGCTACATCTTAAAAGAACTGGAGGATCAACAACAAACAAATCCCAAAGTGAGTAGAAGGAAGGAAATAATCAAGATCAGAGCAGAATTAAATGACATAGAGACTAAAAGAACAATTCAAAGGATCGATAAATCCAGGAGCTGGTTCTTTGAAAAAATAAAAAATCCAAAGTATTGTAAGAAATTACTATGGACAACTATATGCCAAGAGATTGGACAACCTAGGTGAAATGGACAAATTTCTAGAAATATGCAATCTTCCAAAACTGAATGAAGAATAAAGGCTGAATAGATCAATAACAACTAGAGAAATTGAAGCAGTAATCAAAAACTCCTGTTACACAAAAGCCCTGGACTGGATGGCTTCACAGGTGAATTTTACCAAACATTCTAAGAAGAACTAACTCCTATTCTTCTCTAACTATTACAAAATATTTAATAGAGGGAAGGTTCCCAAACTCTTTGTACAAGGCCAGTATCATCCTAATTCTAAAAACAGGTAAAGACACAAAGAAAGAAAACTACAGGCCAATATCTCCGATGAACACAGATGCTAAAATCCTCAAGAAAATATTGGCAATCTGGATTCACCAATACATTGAAAAGATCATACACCACGATCAAGTAGGATTCATCCCAGGGATGTAAGGATGGTACAATATTCACAAATCATTAAATGGAGAACAAAAATCACTTGATCATCTCAATAGATGTTGAAAAAGCATTTGATAAAGTCCAGCACCTATTTATGATAAAACACTCAGCAAAGTGGGAATAGAGGGAGCATGTGTCAACATAATAGAAGCCATATATGAGAAAATTACAGGCGACATTATACTCAATAGGCAAATACTAAAAGCTTTGCCCTTAAGATCAGGAGCAAGAAAAGTGTGCCTACTTTCATCACTCTTATTCAATATTGTACTGGAAGTCCTAGCCACAGCAATCAGACAAGAAAGAGAAATAAAAGGCATCCAAATTGGAAAGGAGGAACTAAAACTGTCATCATTAGCAGATGACATGATAGTGTACATAGAAAACCCTGTAGTCTCCACCAAAAACCTACTTTTTTTTAGTATAAAGAAGGGTCCATGCAATATTGGAGACATCCTTATACTAAAAATGTATTCACTGTTTATCTGAAATTTGAATTTAACTAGATATCCTGTATTTTGCTTGGCAATCCTACTCTAAACCAAGAACATGGAAGCCCCAACTAACAACCCAATAGCCTATAAGTCATATTAATTGATGCCCTGACACACTGAATTCTTTTCACTAGGATTTTCTTCTGTAGTTGTCCCGTCAGTTTTGTTTGCACTGGGCATGGTGTCATGAGTCAGTTAGTGGTTTGATATCACACCTATTTTGTTACTCATTACTGTGATTATATTATTTAAATATTACATTTGCCAATCAAATGTAAGTGTAAAAAGAAAGTTGTTTCTGAGAAAACAAACTTGAGTGTATTGCAGCGACTCCTGAAAGTTCAGGGGTCCATTTAAATGCTTAAAATTTAGCCCTGGCTGGTGTAGCTCAGTGGATTGAGCATGAACTGGGAACCAAAGGGTTGCCGGTTCGATTCCCAGTCAGGGCACATGCCTGGGTTGCGGGCCAGGTCCCCAGTGAGGGCCATGTGAGAGGTAACCATACATTGCTGTTTCTCTCCCTCTCTGTCTCCCTCCCTTCCCCTCTCTCTAAAAATAAATAAAATCTTAAAAAAATACTTAAAACAGGGACAACTGAATATGTTTGAGACAGCTGCAGGCCCTGCTGAGCCATACTGGAGCCTGAGGCAGTAGGAAAAAAATCACTAATGCTGATGCTGCCTTTATTTAAAATACTGATATTTTGCTCATCATGGGTTTTCTTCATGAATATAGATTTTTAAAACACTGGTTTGTTGAGATTTAATTCACATGCCATTAAGTCATCTGTTTAAAATGTGTAATTCCATAATTTTTAGTATATTTACAGATATGAACAACTTTTTTTTTTTTTTTTTTTTTTTAAAGATTTTATTTTTTTTTTAATTTATTTTTAGAGAGAGGGGAAGGGAGAGAAAGAGAGGGAGAGAAACAGCAATGTATGGTTGCCTCTCACATGGCCCTCATGGGGACCTGGCCCGCAACCCAGGCATGTGCCCTGACTGGGAATCGAACCGGGACCGCTAGGTTCCCAGCCCGCGCTCAATCCACTGCGCTACACCAGCCAGGGCAGATATGAACAACTTTTACCACAATTTTCATACATAGATTTTTAAAGATTTTATTTATTTTTAGAGAGAGGGGAAGGGAGGGAGAAAGAAAGAGAGAAACAATGTGTGGTTGCCTCTCACTTGCCCCCTTTTGGGGACCTGGCCTGAAACCCAGGCATGTGCCCTGACTGGGAATCAGATGGCAACCCTTTGGTTTACAGGCCGGCACTCAATCCACTGAGCCACACCAGCCAGGGCCATATATTTTTGTCTCGAGAAACATAAACCTCCTGCCCTTAACATATATAAGGGTGGGCAAAGGTAGGTTTACATTTGTGGGTACGTGAAGTAGAGTTTATTCTTATATTATTTATTAATTATTGTATCATTTTGAAAATTATTTACCTACTTTTTCCCACCCCTGTATATTAACCTTACCTCCTGTCTCCTCCAGCTTTAACCAACAACTAATCTGCTGTCTGTGTCTAGAGATTACCCTCCTCTGGACATTTCCTATCAGTCGAGTCATACAGTGTGTTACCTTTGTTACTGGCTTCTTTCAGTTAGCATAATGTTTTCAGTGGTCATCCATATTTTAGCATGTGTCTCTACTTCATTCCCTTTTACGGCTAAATGATATTCTATTGTATGGATATACCAAATCTCAATGTGGTTTTGATTTACATTTTACTAATGATTAGTGATGTTGAGAATCTTTTCATATGCTTATTGGTAATTTGTGTATCTTCTTTAGAGAAATGTCTATTCAAGTTCTTCATTTTTTATTGTTGACATGAAGTTCTGGATATTGATCCCTTGTCAGATATAGGGGGATTTGCAAATATGTTTTTCTGTCCTGTAGGCTGAGTTTTCACTTTTATTGGCAACATCCTTCGGTACATAAAAGTTTTTAGTTTTGATGAAGTCCAAATTATCTCTACTTGTATTTTATTTTGTTGCTTGTACTTTTGATGTCATATTTAAGAATACCTTGCCAAATCCAAGGACATAATGGTTTACCTATATTATCTTCTAAGGATTTTATAGTCTAGCTCTAACATTTAGGTTTTTAATTCATTTTAGTTACTTTTTATATATAGTATGAAATAAGTGTCCAAATTCATTGTTTTTTTTTGCATGTGGCTATCCAGTTGTGTCAGTACCATTTGTTAAGGAGACTGTTTCTTTCTCTATTAAATGATGTTGGTCCCCTTGTCAAAAGTCAGTTGACCATAGGATATATGGCTTTATTTCTGGACCCTCAATTCTATTTCATTTATATATATAATGCTGATATGCTCACCATGGGTTTTCTGCATGAGTGTAGATTTTTTTAAAACACTGATTTAGCCTGGCTGGTGTAGCTCAGTGGATTGAGTGCGGGCTGGGAACCAGAAGGTCCTGGTTCGATTCCCATTCGGGGCACATGCCAGGGTTACAGGCCAGGTCCCCAGTGAGGGCCATGTGAGAGGCAACCATACATTGCTCTTTCTCCCTCCCTTCTCCTCTCTCTGAAAATAAATAAATAAAATCTTAAAAAAAACCCACTGGTTTATTGATATTTAATTCACACAACACGCAAGTTATGTGTGTGTGTGTGTGTGTGTGTGTGTGTGTGTGTATACACCCACACTGCAAGTACCACACTGTTTTGATTACCATTTCTTTGTAGGAAGTTTTGAAATTAGGAAGTATGAGTATTCCTACTTTTGTTTTTTTTCCAGATTGTTTTGGCTATTCTGGATCCCTTGGAATTCCATATCAGTTTTAGAATCAGTTAAACAGCTTCACAAATAAGTCAGTTGAGATTCTGATCAGGATTATATGTTAAATTTGCATATCACTTTGGTGAGCATTGACATCTTAACGATATTAAGTCAATTGATGAACGTGGGATTTGAACAAAAAAAAGGTATTTAGACCTGCCCTGGCTGGTGTGGCTCAGTGGATTGAGCTCTGTCCGCAGAGCCAAAAGGTCACTGGTTTGATTCCCAGTCAGGGTTTATGCCTGGGTTGCAGGCCAGGTCCCCAGTTGGGGGGTGTGCGAGAGGCAACCAATTGATATATCTCTTACAAACTGATGTTTCTCTCCATCTTTTTCTCCCTCACTTCTCTCTCTAAAAGTAAATAAATAAAATGTTAAAAAAAACTTATTTAGACCTTATGGGATTTTTCAGCAATGTCTTGTAGTTTTCAGAGTATAAGTTTTGCATTTCTTTGTTAAAAGTATTCCAAAGTATTTTATACTATTATTAATGGACTTGTTTTCTTAATTCCATTTTCACATTGTTTATTGCAAATTTGTGCAATTGATTTTTGTATATTGATCTTATACCCTGTAACCTTCATAAACTCATTTATTAATGTTTTTATTTTTTCTATCTTTATAAAGTATATTTTATTGATTATACTATTACAGTTGTCCTGTTATTTTTACCCCTTTATTCCCCTCCACCCTTCACTCCTCTTCCTCTAGCATTCCACCCCCCCCTTAGTTCATGGCCATGGGTCGTACATATAAATTCTTTGGCTTCTCCCTTTCCTATACTATTCTGAACATCCCCATATATTTCATGCCTACCAATTATGCTTCTTATTCCCTGTACCTTTTCCCCCATTCTCCCCGAACCCTCTCTCTGATAACCCTCCATGTAACCTCCATTTCTGTGATTCAGTTCCTGTTCTACTTGTTTGCTTAGTCTTTGTTTTTTTTTAGATTCAGGTGTTGATAGTTGTGAGTTTGTTGTCATTTTGCTGTTCATAGTTTTGATCTTCTTTTTCTTAGATAAGTTCCATTAAGATATCATATAATAAAGGCTGGGTGATGATGAATTCCTTGAACTTGACCTTATCTGAGAAGCACTTTGTCTGCCCTTCCATTCTAAATGATAGCTTTTCTGGATAGAGTATTCTTGGATGTAGGTCCTTGCCTTTCATGATTTGGAATTCTTCTTTCCAGCCCCTTTTTACCTGCAAGGTTTCTTTTGAGAAATCAGCTGATGGTCTTCTGGGAACTCCTGTGTAGATAACTGTCTCCTTTTCTCTCACTGCTTTTAAGATTCTCTCCTTATCTTTAATCTTGGGTAATGTTATTATGGTGTGCCTTGGTGTGTGCTTCCGTGGGTCCAACTTCTTTGGGACTTTCTGAGCTTCCTGGACTTTCTGGAAGTCTATTTCCTTTTCCAAATTGGGGAAGTTGTCCTTCATTATTTTTTCAAATAAGTTTTCAGTTTCTTTCTCTTCCTCTTCTCCTTCTAGCACCCCTATGATGCAGATGTTGGAATGTTTAAAGTTGTCCCGGAGGTTCCTAAGCCTATCCTCATTATTCTGAATTCTTGTTTCTTCATTCTGTTCCAGTGGAATGTTTATTTCTTCTTTCTGGTCCAAACCGTTGATTTGTGTCCTGATTTCCTTTCTGTCACTTTTGGTTCCCTGTAAATTTTATTTTATTTCACTTTGCAAAGCCCTTTCTCTGTTTTGCAACCATACTCAATCACTTCTGTGAGCATCTTGGTTACCAATGTTTTGAACTCTGCATCTGATAGGTTGACTACCTCCTCATCGCTTAGTTGCTTTTCTGGAGTTTTGATCAGTTCTTTCATTTGAGCCGTATTTCTTTGTCTGGGCATACCTGTTATGTTGTAAGGGGGCAGAGCCTTATGTATTCGCCAGGGCAGGGCAACCCACATTGCTGCCTTGTGGTGCTGTATGTGGGGTAGGGGTTAGAGGAGGAACAACGCTGCTTGCTTGGCTCTCGCCCCACTTTCAGCCACTTCCCTCACTTCCCACAAGTTGATTGTGCCTTTCGTGTGCTGATTCCTGGGTGGGTGGACTTGTGTACTTTCTAGGATCTTGTGAGCCCCTCAACAGACTCTCCTGTGAGGTTGGGAATTTCTCCTGCTACTGTAACCCCCACATGTTTTTATAGTCAGAGGTTCTGAGGCTTTAGTTTACCACACTGGAACCCTGGGTTGTGCAGTCTGTCTCGCTCTCAAGTTGTTCCTCTTGGTTTATCTGTATGCGAATATGGGATACCCTGGTCCACCAGCCACCACATTGTCACATGTCCTCTCTGCCCCTCCTACCAGTCTGGATGAATGTTTCTTCTTTAACTTCTTCGTTATCAGACTTCCATGCAATTAGATTTTCTGGCAGTCTGGTTGTTTTTTGTTTTTAAATTGGTTGTTATCCTTCTTTTGGTTGTATGAGGAAGTGAAGTGTATCTACCTACACCTCCATCTTGGCTGGAAGCTCGATTTTAATAGTGTTTTACTCAGTTTCTTAGGATTTTTATATGTAACTCACATCATCTGTGAATACAGATAGTTTAATGGCCTCCTTTCTAACATGAATGCCTTTAATTTCTTTTTCTTGACTAATGGCTGCTGCCTACTATTTCTAGCACATTGTGTCATAGAAGTGGGGATAGCAGGAACCCTTGTCTTATTCCAGATCTTAGGGGGCATTGATGAAAGCATCCAATAAGTGTAATGTTGGTTGTGGGTTGCTTTTTAAAAAATGGCATTAAATTAACATTTATCTTGATTACTGAGTTTTAATACCCCCTAAAATTCTGAGTCTGAGATCCCACTGAGTTCACATCAGTCCTGGTCCTGCAGTTTAAAAAGTATTAGGGGAAATTATAAAAATGTCTAAACATTCTGAATTCATATTGATGTGCAAGTGTCTTTATATTATCTTTCTGTTTTAAATAATATCAATATGTAAATCAGAGTTCATGTATTCATTGTGGTGGTGAGATTAATTTATGAAATAAGGTGCTATGATCCAATGAGAATGCCTATGTACAAAGAAAAAGTATTGGCTCTAGATAAAATAAGTCAAATCACAAATAATCTCTACTTTAACTTTTTTGATTTATTAGCAATTGTGGGCCTGAATATATCCCATAAGGTAACTCCTACTGTGGCTATAAAACATTGTATAAAAGATAGAACTACCTTCACTTCCCTTTCTACCTTTTTTCATTTTGTTCAATTTGCTACACTTATCTTAGTGGACCCAGAAAAACTACTATATTTATGTGGGCCTGCATGCTGTTCTTTCTTAAAAATCTTGCATAGTAAAATTGAGTGATCTAATTAATAAAGTGGAGATTTATATTGGAAAGGTCTTGTCTGGAATGTTGCTTTCTGTGGAGTTCTTATTAGTGAATTGTTAACAGTTTTTGCCATACTTGAAAATCACTTATGAAAAAGGAAGTACAACTCTAGTAATTAGACTACACTAAATGTGATGAGAACAGGTTTTTATTACTTTCATTGTAATTGACTATTATGAACTATGTCTGAGTGGGATGTTAGCAGTGTTGTGTCTTTTAAAAAGTTAATTATTTCTCTTTTAAATGCAATATTGAAGAATATGATAAACCTTTAGGAAGCATAAGTAATTTTTTCTATGATTGTTGTACATTAATTAGAGTAGACCTTAATTAAAGAGGATTCTTGATTTATTAGCTGGTCATGGGCATAAGTCAATACATTCTTCTTAGTCAGAATAGCAAGTATTATATATATTATGTTTTACATATACTTTATTTCTTTTTCAATTTTTAAATCTTCACCCAAGGATATATTTATTGATTTTTTTGGAAGAAAAGGGAAGGGGATGAGAGAGAGAGAGAGAGAGAGAGAGAGAGAGAGAGGGAAAGAGAGAAAGAGAGAAAGAGAAAGGAAGGGAGAGAAACATCAATCATTTGCCTCCTTTCCACATCCCAACCGGGGTCCAACTCGCAACCTAGGTATGTGCCCTGACTGGGAATTGAACCCACAACTTTTTGGTGTACGGGACAATGCTCCAACCAACTAAGCCACCCAGCCAGGGTTATATCTAATTTAGAAATGTATAGTAAATATAAGTGAGTAGACTTTTAAAAAATCTCATCAATGTGAATTCTTCAAAATTTCCTCACAAAATTTTTGTCAAAAATATAGTCAAAGATTTTAAATATCTTTTATTAATATTCACCTAAGTTATTTTGGGAAATGGTTAATACTTTTTCTTTTTAAAGAAATGCCATACTGAATTTAACACTGGGAAACACTTTGTTTTTTGCTGTTGTTTAAATGTTGCCTGGTATTTACAGCATACACTTCAGATTTCAGCTATAGGCTGATTTGCAAGCCTTCAGCTAAAGTCCTCTTGTGCAAAGATAATACAATGATTTAATCTTTACTTTTACAACACTAGAAAAATATAATGCCATATAAATTCCTGATTTTTTTAAAGCTATCTAGATTTTTCAAGAGTCACTTGGAACTTGATAAATCCATTATATTGGAGATGTAGACATTTTGTTTTAAAATAGTTGTGAATCTCATTTTACTTGGATAAACAACTTTCTGTTAAGATGATTACTGTGATATAAAACCACTTAAGAATTTTACTCTATGAAACACGGAGGACAAATTGAATTATGGCTTGTGACCATGGAGATGGGGAAAGAACAACCTCCACCTTGCTTAAACTCATGCAAACTGGAAGTTTTCATAGATGAGCCCAGTTAATTTGCTTCCCCATGAAAATGTGCAACAATTTTTGTTTATCTTCCTAAATTTCTATATACATTTTATTTCAAATTTTTGTAAGCTTTTCTTCTTTTTCTTTCATGGTCTTTTTCTTGTTTGTAATACTTTTGTGGGAAATACAGGATTTTTCCATGGTAAATAGGACCTAAGAGGTATGTTAGTATCTTTTGAAGATAAAAATGTGAAAAAGAAAATAAGATATGTGACCAATCTGTCTTTAACCTGGCTGTAGATTTTGTCTCCATTTCAGACAGACTCACACAACTGAGGTCGAACATCTTTACAATTTTTTTTCAATTACAGTTTACATTCAAAATTATTTTGTATGTTTCAGGTGTACAGTATAGTGGTTAGACAATCATATATTGTACAAAGTGATCCCCCTGGTATTTCTAGTACCCACTTGGCTAACATACATAGTTATTACAGTATTATTGATTACATTCTCTATGTTATACATTACATTCCCATGACTATTTTGTAACTACCAATCTGTACTGCTCAATTCCTTTACTTTTGTCACTCAGTCCCTCAAGTGCCCTCCCCTCTGGCAACCATCAGTCTGTTTTCTATATCTGTGAGTCTGTATCTGTTTTATTTGTTCATTTATATTATTCTTAAGATTCCACATGTAAGTGAAATCATATGGTATTTGTTTTTCTCTAACTGACTTACTTCACTTAGCAGATACCCTCTAGATCCATCAGTACTGTCACAAATGGTAAGATTTCACATTTTTATGGCTAATATTTCATTGTATGTCTGTACAACCTCTTCTTTATCCACTCATCTATTGATGGACACTTGGGTTGCTTCCATATCTTGGTTATGGTAAATAATGCAGCAATGAATTTGGGGATGCATATATTTTTTTGAATTAGTGTTTTGGGTTTATTCAGATATATACTCAAAAGTGGAATCACTAGGTATATATCTGGATTATACCTTTCACAATATTTCTCTTATAATCCTTTATAATAAGGCAGTTACATTTTTAATTTTCTGAGGGACCTCTATACTATTTTCCACAGTGCGTGCACCAGTCTGCATTCCCACCAATAGTGCACGAGGGTTCCCTTTTCTCCACATCTTAGCCAACACATTTTTGTTGATATATTGATGATAGACATTCTGATAGGTTTTAGGTGATATCTTTTTGTGGTTTTAATTTGCATTTCTCTGATAATTAATGACATTGAGCATCTTTTCATATGTCTACTGGCATTCTATATGTACTCTTTGGAGAAGTATCTATTCAGGTCCTTTGGCCATTTTTAAATTGGATTGTTTGGGGGGTTTTTTGGTATTGAGTTTTATGAGTTCTTTATAAATTTTGGATATTAACCCCTTATGAGATATATCAGCGAATATGTTTTCCCATTCACTGGGTTGTCTTCTCATTTTTTAATGGTTTACTTTGTTGTGCAAAACCTTTTTACTCTGATGTAGACCTATCTGCTTATTTTTTTCTTTTGTTTCCCTTGCCAAGGAGATATATCAGAAAAAAATATTGCTAAGAGAAATGTCAGAGATTTTACTTCCTATGTTTTGTTCCAGGAGTTTTATAATTTTGAGTCTCACACTTAAGTCTTTAATCCATTTTGAATTTATTCTTGTGTATGGTGTAAGAAGGTAGTCTAATTTTATTTTTTGCATGTGTCTATTCAGTTACCCTAACACAATTTATTGAATACACTGTCTTTACCCCATTGTATGTTCTTGTGTCCTTTATGAAATATTAATTGACCATATATGTGTGGATTTATTTCTGGTTTCTCTATTCTGTTCCATTGATCTACATGTCTTTTTTTGTGCCAGTACCATGCGATTTTGATTTCTATAGCTTTGTATATAGTTTGATATCAGATTGCTTGATACCTCTAACTTTGTTCTTTTTTTCTCAAGATTACTGTGACTATTTGGAGTCTTTTTGTATCCATATAAAATTTTGGGGCACTGAGAAAAAAAATGGCCCAAATGAGAGAGAAAAAATGGTGGCGAGGTAGGGGGGAGCAGAGTCCACTTCCTCCTGCCTACTGGTGAAACACCTAGCCAATTTTCTGAGGAACAGAGTGAACACCAAACAGTATTCAAGCATATATGAATATTGGTGAACAAGATTACAGGGGAAATTGAATGATCAGACGGTGAGACATTAAAACATGGAGTTGTGAAGAGACCAGAGTTAGACCCAGACAAGGGTCAGCCCAAAAAACAGAGACAGTGACACAAAATTAACTTCGCTACTCCAGAGAACCTGCAAGGTGGAAGCAGGGAACACCAGTACACCTGCCGAAAGAGGAAATCCACCAACAAAGGAACCACCAACACAAAACAACGGAAGAAGGTGAAGGAGGAAGTGGAACCCACACTAAACTCAATCCAGGACCGAAAGGATAATACAGCAATTGGTGGAGAAAGTACCCACAACAAACAGCTGAATAAAAGTGAGAGAAGTCTCAAAACCTTGTTCACACAGAAGAATCAGCTTCAACACAACCTGTCCACACCCGCACAACAGAATACAAGGCATAGTGGATGGGATGACCCTCAGTTAACTAGCTGGAGGAAAGGACTGACCAAAGAAAGACCCAATAACAACCAAAACCCAAAGACATACAGAGAGCCAACATAAATGACAGTCCACGATCAGCGAGCTAAGGAGATTAAGGAGACTACACAACTGAATCTCGCAGGTATTCTACCATAGAAGCTCATACCATAAAACGAGGGAGTCAGAACAGATCAATTTAAGAAACAGAGGCTAGCAAGAAGAGTCTCACAAACAATGGGAAGACAAAGAAACAATCCCCAAATTAAAGGAAAGGAGGAAGCCCCAGAAAGAATTATAAATGAAACAGAGGCAAGCCAACTATCAGATATTGAATTCAAAGCATTGGTTCTCAGGAAGCTCAAGAAGCTCGAAAAGCTCGATGAGCTCACAGAAAATTACAGAAAATACGGGGAAACTATTATGAATTCACTGCAAATTATGTCAACATGAAAAAGGAAATAGAAACTATCCAAAAGGGCCAAGATGAAAGGAAGAATACAATATCTGAACTGAAGAACACAATAGAAGGAATCAAAAGTAGGCTCAATGAAGCAGAAGATCGGATCAGCGAGCTGGAGGACAAGGGAGAAAAAAACACCCAAAATGAGCAAGAACAGGAAAAGAGACTCAGAAAGAATGAAGAGGTATTAAGGGAAATGCAGCACAACATGAAATGTAATAATATTCGTATAGTAGGGATACCAGAAGGAGAAGAAGAGAAGCAAGGGATAGAAAACCTGTATGAAAAAGTAATGATGGAAAACTTCTCTAATCTGATGAGAGAAAAAGTCACACAAATCCAGGAAATACAGAGAGTCCCAAACAAAAGGAACCCAAACAGGCCCACTTCAAGACACATTATAATTAAAATGGCAAAATTTGAAGAAAAGAGAGAATCTTAAAGGGAGCAAGGCAGAAACAGGAAGTAACATCCAAGGGAGCCCCGGTAAGGTTAGCAGCTGACTTTTAAATGGAAACACTCCAAGTCAGAAGGGAATGGCAAGAAATATTCCAAATAATGAGAACCAGAGGCCTGCAACCAAGGCTAATGTACCCAGCAAGGCTCTGAATCAAGATAGATGGCCAAATAAGGAGCTTCCCAGACAAAAGAAGTCTAAAAGAATACACCTCCACCAAACCAGCTCTGCAAGACATGCTAAAGGGACTGATTTAAGGAAAGGAAGGAAAAAGAGAGAGAGAGAGGAACACAGTACAAAAAAATGGCAATGAATAGGTACCTATCAATAATAACCTTAAACATAAATGGATTAAATGCTCCAATTAAAAGACATAGAATAGTGGAATAGGTAAGAAAGCACGACTCACACATATGCTGCCTACAAGAGACCCACCTCAGGATAAAAGACTTACACAGACTGAAAGTGAAGGGCTGGAAACAAGTTTTCCAAGCAAATGGACAGGAAAAAGAGCTGGGGTAGCAATACTCATATCAGACAAAATAGACTTCAAAAAAAGGTCCATAAAGAGAGAACCAGAAGGACACTTCATAATACTCAAGGGAAGAATCCACCAAGAAGACATAAACTTTGTAAATAAATATGCACCCAACATAGGAGCACCCAAATACATAAAGAAAATCTTGGAGGACTTCAAGAAAGATATTGATAGCAACACAATTATAGTAGGGGACTTCAACACCCCATTGTCAAAATGGACAGATCTTCCAAACAAAATATCAACAAGGATATTGTGCCATTGAACAATGCCCTAGAAGAAATGGACTTAACTGTATAAATATAGAGCCTTTCACCCCAAAGAAGCTAAATACACATTCTTTTTAAATGGACATGGAACATTTTCAAAGATAGACCATATGATAGGACACAAAACAAGCTTCAAAAAATTCAAGAAAAATTGAAATCATATCAAGTATTTTGTCTGACCACAAGGAACTGAAATTAGAAATGAACCCGAAGGAAAAAAAACCAAAACACTCAAAATCATGGAGATTGAATAGCATGCTATTAAACAACGAATGGGTCAAGGATGATATTAGGGAAGAAATCAAAAAGTTCCTCGAAACAAATGAAAATGAACTCACAACAACCCAAAACTTATGGGACACAGTGAAGGCAGTCCTAAGAGGGAAGTTCATAGTACACAGGCCTACCTAAAAAAAATAGAAACATTTCAAATGAACAGCATAACCCCACGCCTACAAGAACTCGAGGAACAACAACAAATACAACCTAAAGCTAGTAGAAGGAAGTAAATAACCAAGATCAGAGCAGAATTAAATGACAGAGACTAAAAGCACAATTCTAAGGATCAATGAATCCAGGAGCTGGTTCTTTGAAAAGATAAACAAAATAGACAAGCCTTTAAGCAGGCTCATCGAGAAAAAAAGAGAGAGGACCCAAATAAACTCAATCAGAAATGAAAGAGGAGATATTACAACTGACACCACAGAAATACAAAAGATTGTAAGACACTACTTTGAAGAACTGTATGCCAAGAAATATGAAAACCTAGGAAAAATGGACAAATTTCTAGGAAAATATAATCTTCCAAAACTCAATAAAGAAGAAGCAGAAAGCCTGAACCGACCAATAACAGCAGATGAAATTGAAGCAGTAATCAAAAAACTCCCAACACACAAAAGCCCTGGACCAGATGGTTACACAGGAGAATTCTACAAAGCATTCAAGGAAGAACTAACACCTATCCTTCACAGACTATTCCAAAAAATCCAAAATGATGGAGGACTCCCAAACTCTTTTTATGAAGCCAGCATTATCCTAATCCCAAAACCAGAAAAAGACACAACAAAGAAAGAAAACTTCAGGCTAATATCGCTGATGAACATAGACGCTAAAAACCTCAACAAAATATTGGTAAACCACATCCAGCATTACATCAAAAAGATCATACACCATGACCAAGTGGGATTCATCCCAGGGATGCACGGATGGTACAATATTTGCAAAATAATAAATGTAATACATCACATAAACAAAAGCAAAGACAAAAATCACATGATCATATCAATAGGTGCAGAAAAAGTATTCGGTAAGGTACAGCATCCATTTATGATAAAAACACTTAGGAAAGTGGGAATAGAGGGAGCATTCCTCAACATAATAAAGGCAATATATGAGAAACCTACAGCCAACATCATACTCAATGGGCAAAAATTAAAATCTTTCCCACTAAGATCAGGAACAAGACAAGGTTGCCCACTATCACCACTTCTATTCAACATAGTACTGGAAGTTTTAGCCACGGCAATCAGACAAGAGGAAGAAATAAAAGGCATCCAAATTGGAAAGGATGAAACAAAACTTTCATTGTTTGCAGAGGACATGATAGTGTACTTAGAATATCCTATAGACTCCGCCAAAAAACTACTCGACCTAATAATTGACGTTGTCAAAGCAATGGGATACAAAGTCAATATCCAGAAAATAAAGGCATTTTTATGTACCAACAGTGAAACACCAGACACATAAATCATGAAAAAGATCCCATTTGATATAGCAAAAAAACAAAACAAAACAAAACAAAAAAAAAAAACCTAGGAATAAACCTCACCAAGGAAGTAAAAGACCTGTACTCAGAAAAGTACACAACACTGAAAGAAGAAATCATGGAAGACATAAACAAATGGAAACATATACCGTGCTCATGGATTGGAAGAATCAACATCATCAAAATGTGCATACTTCCCAAAGCAATACATAGATTCAATGCAATCCCTATCAAAGTACCAATGACATATTTCACAGATATAGAACAAACACTTCAAAATTTTATATGGAACCATAAACGAACCCGAATATCAGCTGCAATTTTGAGAAAGAAGAGCAAAGCAGGAGGGATCACAACTCCTGATATCAAACTGTATTACAAGGCCACTGTAATCAGAACAGCTTGGTACTGGCATAAAAACAGACAGATAGACCAATGGAACAGAATAGAGAGCCCAGAAAGAAACCCAAGTCTCTATGGGCAATTAATTTTCGACAAAGGGGGCAGAAGCATAAAATGGAATAAAAATAGCCTCTTCAAGAAATGGTGTTGGGAAATCTGGATGGCTACCTGTAAAAAAATGAAACTCGAGCACCAACTTACACCATACACAAAAATAAATTTAAGGTGGATAAAAGACTTAAATATAAGTCGTGTCACCATAAAAGTCCTAGAGGAAAACATTAGTAGGAAAATCTCAGACATCCCACGCAGCAACATCTTCAATAATATGTCCCCTAGAGCAAGGGACATAAAGGAAAGAATAAACAAATGGGACCTTATGAAAGTAAAGAGCTTCTGTGGGGTAAAGAAAACAGTATTAAAAGAAAATAGAACCAGCAGTATGGGAAAACATATTTGCCAATGATACCTCAGACTAGGGTCTGATCTCCAAAATATATAAAGAACACATATGACTTCACCCCAGGAAGACAAATAACCGAATTAAAAAATGGGCAAAAGACATGAACAGAAACTTCTCGAAAGAGGACATACAGAGGGCCCAGAGACATATGAAAAGAGGCTCCATATCATTAGCTATCAGAGAGATGAAAATTAAAACCACAATGAGATACCACCTCACACCAGTCAGAATGGCCATCATAAAGAAAGCAACAGTTAACTGTTGGAGGGGACGTGGAAAAAAGGGAACCGTACTGCACTGTTGGTGGGAATGCAGACTGGTGCAGCCATTGTGGAAAACAGTATGGAATTTCCTCAGAAAAATAAAAATGGAACTGCCTTTCAACCCAGCAATTCCACTACTGGGGTTATACCCTAAGAGCCGTGAAAGGTCAGTTCAAAGGAACCTATGTACTCCAATGTTCATAGCAGCACAATTCACAATAGCCGAGTGCTGGAAACAACCTAAGTGCCCATCTACAAATGAGTGGATCAAGAAACTATGGTACATTTTCACAATGGAATTCTACGCAGCAGAGAGGAAGAAGGAGCTTATACCCTTTGCAACAGCATGGATGGAACTGGAGAGCATTATGCTAAGTGAAGTAGGCCAGGCGGTGAAGGACAAATACCATATGATCCCACTTTTAACTGGAACATAATCAACAAAAGAAAAAGCAAGAAAAACATAACCAGAGACATTGAAATTAACAACAGTCTGACAATGGCCAGAGGGGAGGGGGGAGTGGACAATGGGGAGAAGGGTTTTCAGGAATTACTATGGAGGACACATGGACAGAACCAAGGGGGAGGAGGGAGACAGGGAAGGGAGGTGG
>PVJI01005804.1:0-75227 GCA_004026765.1 Micronycteris hirsuta | reverse complement strand
ATACATGAACACAGTGTATGTTTCCACTTATTTGTATTTTTTGTCAGTTTCTTCCTTCAATATCTTACAGTTTTCCAAGTACAGGTCTTTTAACTCATTGGTTAAATTTATTCCTAGGTATTTAATTATTTTGATGCAATTGCAAATGGGATTTCTTTAAAGTTTCCTTTTCTCATAGTTCATTATTGTTGTATAAAATCCAACTCATTTCTGGATATTTATTTTGTATCATCCTATTTTATTGAATTCATTTATCAGTACTAGTAGTTTTTTGCTGGAATCTTTAGGGTTCTCTATATACAGTATCATGTCATCTGCAAAGAATGACAATTTTACTTCTATTTTTATTTGAATGCCTTTATTTTTTTCTTGCCTGATTGCTGTGGCTAGACTGACAGTACTGTGTTGAATAGGAGTGTTGAAAGTGGACATTCCTGTTTTGTTCCTGGTCATAAGGGAAACACTTTCAGTTTTTCCCTGTTGAGTATGTTAGCTCTGCATTTCTTGTATATTGCCTTTATTATTTTGAGGTATGTTCTCTCTATTCCCACTTCACTGATAATTTTTTAAACATAAATGGGTATGTGATTTTGTCAAATGCTTCTGTGCATTTATTGATATATCATATGATTTTTCTTTCATTTTTTAAATGTGTTGTATCACATTAATTGATTTAAAGATACTGTACCAACCTCGCATCCCAGGAATGATTCCCACTTGGTCATGTGTTTGATCTTCTTAATGTATTGCTGAATTCGCTTTGCTAATATTTTGTTGAGGACTTTAGCATCTCTGTTCATCAGGGGTATTAGCCTATAATTTTCCTTTCTTGTAGTATCTTTATCTGGTTTTGAAATTAGGTCTCATAAAATGAGTTTGGGGGTCTTCCCTCCTCCTGAATATTTTTTGGAATAGGTTGAGAAGGATAGATGTTAGTTTTTCCTTGAACATTCGCTGAAATTTTCTTGGGAAGCCATATGGTCCAGGACTTTCGTTTGTTGGAAATTTTTTTTATTACTGCCTTGATATTGTTGGTTGTAATCCATGTGTTCATATGTTCTGTTTCTTCTTGATTCAGTTTTGGAAGATTGCATGCTATTAGGAATTTATCTGTTTCTTTCAGATTGTCCAATTTGTTGGCATATAGATCAGAATATTTTCTTATAATACTTGTTATCTTTTTGGTCACTTGTTATTTCCCCTATTTCTTTTCTGATTTTATTTATTTGGAGCCCCTTTATTTTTCTTTTTTATATTTTAATTAATTTATTTATTTTTAGAGAGAGGGGAAGGGAAGGAGAAAGAGAGGGAGAGAAACATTGATGTAAGAGAGAAACATTGATATGTTGCCTCTTGCACATGCCCTGACTGGGGACCAAACCTGCAATCTGGTTCATGTCCTGATGGGGAAAGCAATCTTTTACTTTGTGGGATGATGCCCAGCCAACTGAGCCACACCTGCCAGGGTTCTTTGTCTTTCTTATTGCAACTTGTTAAAGGTTTATCAATCTTTTTCATCTTTTAAAATAACCAGCTCTAGTTTCATTGACTTTGTAATTTTTTTAGTTTGTATATTATTTGTGCTCTGACTTTTCTTATTTCTTTCCTTTTACTTACTTTGGGCTTTGTTTACTATTCTTTTTATAATTCCTTTAGGTATAAGTTTAGGTTGTTTATTTGAGATTTTTCTTGTTTTTTGAGGTAGGCCTGTAATTCTATGAATTTCCCTCTTATGATTGCTTTTGCTGTGCCCTTAGATTTTGCATTATTGTGTTCTCATTTTCATTTGTTTCAAGGTATCTAGGTATCCTTTAATTTGTTACTTCATCTCATTGTTAAACCATTTATTGTTTAATAACGTGTTATTTAGTCTCCATGTCTTTGTGCATTTTTCAGTGTTTTTCTTGTAATTCTTTTCTAGTTTCATACCATTGTAGTCAGAGATGCTTGATATGCTTTCAATCTTCTTAAATTTATTGAGATTTATTTTGTATATGTGGTGTATTCTGGAAGATATTCCATATATATTTGAAAAGAATATATATTTTCCTTATTTGGGATGAAATGCTCTGAAAATATCAGTTATATCCATGTGGTCTAGTGTGTTGGTTTAGGTTGCTCTTTTCTTGTTGGTTTTCTGTCTGGAAGATCAGTCCTTTGATGTCAAGGGGGTGTTAAAATCCCCTAATATGTCTTTATTACTGTCAATCTCTCCCTTTATGCCCATCAATATTTGCTTTATATATTTAGGTGTCTCTATGTTGGGTGCATAAATGTTTATAAGGGTTGTGTCCTCTTGTTGGGTTGGCCCCTTTATCACTATGTAATGTCCTTCTTTTTCTCTTATTGTAGACTTTGTTGTAAAGTCTATTTTGTCTGTTATAAATGTTGCTACCCAACTTTTAAAAAATTTTCATTTTCGTGAAATATCTTTTTCTATCCCTTTACTTTCAGTTTGTGTGTGTCTTTCATTTTAAGGTGGGTCTCTTGTAGACAGCATACATATGTATCAGGTCTTGTTTTTATACATTCAGCTACCCTATGTCTTTTGATTGGAACATTTAATTCATTTACATTTACAGTGATTATTGGTAGCTATAATTTATTGCCATTTAGTATTCATAATTATGTTTTCTCCTCCTCCTCCTCTCCTTCCTTCTTAAAGTCCCTTTAACATGTTTTTGTAATACTGGTTTGGTGATAATATTCTACTTTAGCTTTTTCTTGTCTGGGAAACTCTTTATATCTCCTTTAATAAATAAATAAATTAATTAATTAGTTTTGAAGTTGTCAATAGTTTATTGATAATATTACAGCACAGCAGAAAGATTCAAATGGCTCCACATAGTGTTTTGAAATTCATCATAACTGTAGGGTGAGTGACCTGCAGGTTGGACAGACTACCAAATTCTAAGAGCTTCAGCATTTCCTTAGTGTCAGGATCAATTTTAATTATCTCCAAATTTAGGGCTCAGACCTCAGGAACATAATTATGTCTCCTCTCTCTCTCTTCTTCCTGCAGCTTGATGGCTATACCTCTCATGGGGCATTTCTGAATCCACTTCATCAGATATATGACAGAGCTTGTTTCAGAGCTTTTTGCTGGGGATAATAGTGATCTTCTCACACATATGCTTGTTGGCATGGAAGGCATTGTTCAGGCACATGTAATACTTTTTTATGACAACCCAGGCCACCTTCTTTATGGTCTTGGTATGAACATGGCCCATCTTGGCTGGTCCCTGGTGATGGAGCTCTCTTTCAATTTTAAGTGATAGACTTGCTGGGTAGAGTAGTCTTGGTTGTAGGTCTTTGCTTTTCATCACTTTGAGTATTTCATGCCTAACAATTCTGGCCTGAAATGTTTCTGTTGAGCAATCAGCTGACAGTTGTATGGGACCTCCCTTGCAGGTAACTTTTTCTCTGGCTGCTTTTAAGATTCTTTCTTTGTGATTAACCCTTGCCATTTTAATTATGATGTGTCTTGGTGTGGACCTCTTTGGATACATCTTAGTTGGGACTCTCTGTGCTTCCTGGACTTGTGTGTCTTTTTCCTTCTCCAGGTTAGAGAAATTTTCAGCTTTTATTTCTTCAAATAATTTCTCAATTCCTTGCATTCTCTGTTCTTCTTCTAATAACCGTATGATGCAATTGTTATGCTTGAGGTTGTCCCAGAGGTCCCTTGCACAATCCTCATTTTTTCAGTGTCTTTTTTTTTTTTTTACTGCTGTGACTGGATGCTTCTGCTACCTTGTTTTCCAAATCACTGATTTAATTCTCTGCTTCATATAATCTGCTACTGATTTCTTCTACTGTATTCTTCATTTTTAGATATTGTATTTTTCATTTCTGACAGGTTCTTTTTTATAGTTTCTATGTTATTTTTTATGCTTACTATCTCTTTGTTGAGATTCTCACTGATTTCATCCATTCTTCCTCCAAGTTCCTTGAGCATCCTTATAACCATTGTTTTGAACTCCGTATCTAGTAGATTGCTTGCCTTCATTTTTTTTTGTCATTTGTTGCATGTTTCTTTGTGTCTGCATTTTGGCTGCCTCTCTGTATTTGTTTCTGTATATTAGGGAGATCTGCTATGCCTCCAAATCTTGGTAGGGTGGGCTTATGTACTGGATGTCCTGTAGGACTCATTTACACACTTTCCCTGATCACCTGATCTAGGTGCTCCAAGAATGTCCCTCGTATATGTTATATAAGCCCATCTGTGGTAAATGAGTCTTTATCACTGTTGACCTATCTGTGGGTGGTATGAACCTTTAGGATTCCTGACTATGAAAATTGACCATAACCACAGTGTATGAGCTTCTGTGAGCAGGCTTACCCCACAAAGCAGAATTCACCCTAGCATGGACTGGTACCTGCTGAGATGTCCCTTTGGATATGCCACTTGTGAAGCTAATTGGGTTATTCTCTGATGTGGTCTGAAGCCAGCCATGAAGTGTGTTGGTTCTGGGGCCTCTTGAGAGGGACTCTTGCGCAGATCAATGTCAGACACTGCCTGTGACTTGCCCTGTGGTACCTGTTTATAGCCACAAAGTGATCCACAGTTTCTGGTTGCCTCTGCTGGGCCTGGGTGAATCTGGTAGGGATCTAACTGCATGCCAAGGTTGGCTTCCACCAGCACTAAGCATTGAGGTAGGTCAGAAAATATGGCATGGCACTCACGGATTCACCTTTTCCTGCCAGCTGCTTCTTTGGCTCTGTCACAAAACAGCCTGCAGTGGTATGCTAGTTGTGTGAGGTAGATTCTAAGTGAGTGACCATGTAGGGGTGAGTAGTATTCACCAGACTGATTCAGATTCAAATTTGGCATCAGTGTGGGGTTTGAGGCCAATTAGCAGAAGTCTCAGTGTACACCAAAGCCAGTTGTCACTCACCTGTGGCCCGTGGACTTTTATGTTGGGGCAGGGTTTCAGGGAGTCATCAGAGTAAGTCCAGGATTTGGCCATATAGAGGGAGGGTTCTGCACAGGAATGGTGGCACCTATTGGATGTGTGAAGAAAATGTGGAGCTCACCATAGAGCTACACAAGTCAGTCTCTCCTTAGCATCTGCCACCCACTGAGTCTTCCTGGACCTCTCTGAGAATGCTTTAAGAAAGTCTTCAGCACTGACTGCTGTGGCTGAGTGGACTGAGCCCTGGCCTGTGAACCAAAGGGTCGCCAGTTCGATTCCCAGTCAGGGCACATGCCTAGGTTGCAGGCCAGGCCCCCAGTAGGGGACGTGCAAGAGGCAACCACACATTGATGTTTCTCTCCCTGTCTTTCTCCCTCCCTTCCCCTCTAAAAATAAATAAATAAAATCTTTAAAGAAAAAGAAGGTCTTCACCATGAGCCCATGTATGCCATAGCCAGTAGACTTCTCCACAGGATGCAAGCTTGGCAGGGTGTCAGTTGTATTGGGACTAGTGCATTCCTCCAGGCTTATTTTGTATGGAGGGGAATGCTTGACCCAGGAAAAATGATGTCTGTGGGTGGTGTGCAAGAGGGACTCAGCACAGGGCCTTTGATGGCTGTCCCTTTAGCCCTCTACCCAAAGCCACACAGCTCAATCTTTCCGTGTATAACTCCAAACCACTCTGAGCCATCTCTTGTCCAACCAGAGCCCAGGGTGAGTGACTTCAAATTAGATTTTGTGTTATGACCTTTTAATACCTGGTTTTGTAGCAGACTCTCTTCTTTCTCTGGAAGATGGAATCCCCACTGATTTTCACAGCTAGATGTTATAGGCCCCTCTTCCTGTTTCTACTGCTCTACCATGCTGGAGAGCTCAGCATGGGGTTGACACCCCTCGCTTCTAAGGGCAGACCTTTGCAGCTGAAATATCCCTCTGGATTCTGAATCACCGTTTGTGGGTGTCAGGCCAGCCATTTTTGTGTGTCCACCCTTCCTACCTGTCTCCATGTGGCTTCTGTTAATCCTTGGTTATAAGACTTCTGTTCAGCTAGTTTTCAATTGGTTATTCAGGGTGATTGTTCTATAATTTAGTTGTGATTCCAGTTTGGTCCTGGGAGGACATGAGTGTAACTTCCACCTACTCTGCCACCATCTTGGATCCCCTGAATAAGTTTTGGTGTATATTTCTTTTTGTTGTTATTCTTCTGTGAAAGTCCTGTTCAAATATATGCCCATTGGGTTGCTCACCTTTGTTATTAACTTTTTTTGGAATACTTTATGTATTATGAATGGTAAATCTTTGTTATATGAGCCCGGCTGGTATAGCTCAGTGGATTGAGTGTGGGCTGGGAACCAGAGGGTCCCGGTTCGATTGCCAGTCGGGGCACATGCCTGGGTTGCGGGCCAGGTCCCCAATGAGGGCCATGTGAGAGGCAACCATACATTGCTCTTTCTCCCTCCCTTCTCCTCTCTCTGAAAATAAATAAATAAAATCTTAAAAAAAACTTTGTTATATGAGTTGCATTTTTCCTCACCACCCGTACCTGCAATGACTTAAGTATGCTTATGTTGTATTGTATTATATAGAATTGTCATTTGTTTTTACTAAGGAACATAAACCATTTTCATTTTCTTTATGGCTTCTGAGTTTTGTGTCAGCTCTTAGAAAGATTTTATTTATTCCTCATTAAAAACATATTCTCCTTTATTTTCTTCTACTACTTTTACATTTTTTTTATATTTATATATTTAATCTATCTGGGAAGTATATGTATGGTATAGAAATGATTTCGGTCCCCCGAACATAACCAGTTTCTCCAAACCTATTTATTAAATTAATTTTTTTTTGCCACTGATGACAACTACCAGATTCTCATATTGGATTCCCCATATATTGGATTCTGTTGTATTGATTTCTTTGTCTGTTCCCATACTAGTACCACACTGGTGTAATTACTGTACCTTTATTGTACATTTTAATATCGTTTGAAAAAAGTTGGCTCTACCCTAATTTTGTTCTTTAAAAAAAATTGGACAACTTTTATGTGTTTACATTTTCTAATTACTATGGATTCAACATGTGAAATATCCATCCCCCTCCACAAAAATTCTGTCCCTTTGCTAATTTGATTGGAATTGCATTGAATTTCTTTATGAATTTTGACTGTAATTTACCTCTCTAGTTTTGAGTTTTTCTATTCTTCTACATTGTATGTATATGTGTATGTATTCATTTATTCAGATCCTTTATTATTTCATGAACTTCAGTAAAATTTTATTTTTATAAGAACATATTTTTTCAAGCTTATTCCTAAGTATTTTACAAATTTTGTTAAAATATAAGAAATCTATGTCTTTGTGGAACTGATATGTCTGTAGTGGGCATCTTAATGTGTTAATTTTCCATTTGATTCTTCTGGACTTTTCATAAAAACTTTCATGTGTAAAACATTAGTTCTTAAAATGCAACCCGTGATCTACCAGCAGCAACATATTTTGTGAACCCACTAGTCAACAATGTATCCCATTGGCATTCCTAAAGCCTGTTATGAGTGACAACATTAAAAGAGATGTCTAAGGGATCACATTGAGAAGGAAGGAATGATATTATTGCAAAAAGCAGTGGAACTGCATGGTGTATGGTTTATATCTGTAGCAGTAAAGAGCAAGATGGTGGTAAACATAGGCAGATTGCCTCAGTGATTACAGGAAGAAAGCTGAAATTGTTGAGGACAGTGTATCAGCCACCCTGGCATGCAGACAGGGAAAGGGTTTGGGGAACCTAGTATATTTTTATGAATTTAGATATAGAAGTGGTTTTATCATACCTCTCTACACCCCCTAGTTGTAGCCCAAAATGCTGATCAGTAGGAAGGCAGGCAGGATTATCACTTACATAAAAGATGTGCTCTGAAATCAGCTGTAGCTGCAACCTTTAAGACAGTGCAACCGTTATTATTTATAGCATTGCCCGTTTCATTAGGGGTGTGTATGTGGGATCACACCACATAGTCCTGGTCAGCTTTAGATTTACTCTAAGGAATAATCACCGCTGAGTTCAATATCTAGTACTTAAATGTTTTAGTGTAGGACTTCTTTAGTGCCACAGGTGAGAGGGGAATATGGTGGTATCTGTCCTATGTGAAAGCTGAATGATTCGATAGTCACTCTAACATTTTAAAATACTAACTTTCGTATAACAAACCATTTCTTAAACAATAAGATTCTGTTTCTCAGATTCCATATTTTTCCATTTCAAGATGATTTTGATTTTTTAGTGATGCTGCTATACATAACTTCATTTACGGAATTGCAATTATGTACAATTTTTCTACATTTTGCAGTTTTTTGATTTCGTGGTGTTTAGCACTTTTCACTGGTCTTTTCTGTCAGCTGTTCTGAATATAGTACTTATCAAAATTTTAATCAAAGATGGAATATTGTGCAAACACTTGAGTTCTTTTATGTAACATCAGTAGTTCATAAGCAGGGCCTACCTTACATGGTGTGAAATTGGTTAGGCATATAAAATCTCATTATTTTTAAAGCTATTGGATCTTGGACAGGGTAAGAAAGAATGAGACAATGGATTTTAATTAAATGCTAAATTATAAATTGGAACCTCTCTTTGAAATATTACCTAACTATAGGATAGATGCTTGAGAAATATAAGATTTGTAAATTACTTAAGTGCTTAAAAGTAAAATTGGTTGAACTTATGCAAGACATATAAACTATCAGAAACAGTCTTGTCAGTTTTATTTCTGGTGTGCTAAGTAGAATTTTTAAGGGCAAAACCACAATTAAGTCTTTCTCAGGTGTGTGCTCTAATTATTTGTTTCTTTCTTATTCATGAGACTATCATGGCCATGGAGAAGTGTGTGTTTTAAATTACAGTGCATGCCTGGTTATATTTAGCCCTGTCTTTTTTTTTTTGTCTTTGAAAACATTCTTTTTAAAAAAAATGCTGATCTTTATATGTCATATCTTGTCTATTTATCTACATAGTCCCTACTTATGGAAGCAAAATGTATTATATGTTTTTGTTTCTTTTTTATTAAAATATTTCAAACACATAGAAAAGTACAGAGACCAATATAGTGCTAAAAAACCCACCACTTAGTTGTGTAATAACTTAATATTTTTCCATTTTTCTTTCAGATCCTTAATAAAATATTAGATTCAGGTACAGCCACTACTGTATCCTTTCCCAGTTACATTTCTTTCCCTTCCTTTCCTGAGATAACTACTATCCAAAATTTGGTGTTTATCATTCCCTTGAATATGTTTATGCTTTTTCTACATATGTAGACACACATATAATGTGTGTGTGTGTGTGTATATATATATATATATATATATATATATATATACATATACATATATGTATACCTGGTATTATCTTATGTGCTTTTGAAATTTATTACATAGTATTGTACTTCTTCAGTTTACATTTTTGTTTAATGTCATGCTTTTCAGATTTACCTGCTCTAGTACTTCCCATTATAAAAACACAGCAAAACCAAACATTATTTATTTCCACTCTATATCCCTTTCCAACCACCAGCTATTTCTCTGCTCCTCATTAAAGCACAAGTACACAAGTTATGTGTACTTGTTTCCTTTCATTCTCTCTTGAACCCACAGTAATCAACCTTTTCTCCACCATTGCAAAGAAACCACTCCTATCAATGTGTTCAGTGACGTCTGTGTTACCACATCAAGTTCTCATTTCTCAATTCTTCAGGGTAGGGCTTCTTTGGTGCCACAGGTGGGAGCATCTGACACATTGTATTACTCCTTCATACAATAACATTTTATTTTACATTCTAGGTTATTATATCTCCCTGGTTACCTGTATGCCATGGCCATTCCTTCTTACTGCTTTTGCTGGATCTTCCTTATTTGTATTTTGAAATAAATTGAACAGAAAATTATAGAATGAAAGTGAACATTTCCTTCAACTCCAAATTTTCTGTCAGTAATAATGGATATATACAGACTGTGTATGTGTGTGTGTGAATTTCATTGGTGAAAACAGTGCCTCATTTTAAATTGTATTTATTTTTATTAATGATTTGTATTTCTTTTACGTGCACTTCTTGTTTATATTATTTATTCAGCTTTACAATAGTGTTTTATCATTTATTTATTGTGTGTGTGTATAAGTTAAAATCATTAGCCCTCTGTTCTCTGTCATGTATATGGTGACTGTTTTTTTCCTACTTTATCAAATGCCATTTGAGTTTGTAGTCTTTTTGAAGTACAGAATTATAACTTTTTGTATAATAAGACTTAACAGTTCTTTTTTATGGTTCCTAGATTTGGGGTGCTGCTTACTTCTCCACTCCATGATTGTAAATAGTTTCACTTGAGTTTTCTTTGGCACTATTTCAGTTTTATTGCTTACCTTTAAATTTTTATTCTTCTGTGAAGTAGTGTGTAACCAATTTATTTTTCTAAATGCTGCCCAAGTGTTCCACAGTTATTTTTTAAAGATTTTATTTATTTATTTTAGAGAGGGGGAAGGGAGGGAGAAGCAGAGGGAGAGTAACATCAATGTGTGAGAGAAACATCAATCATCAATTGGTTGCCTCTTGAAAACACCCCATCCGGGAACCTAGCCCTCAACCAAAAGCATGTGCCCTGACAGGGAATCGAACCAGCAACCTTTGGCTTTGCAGGATAATGCTCAACCCACTGAGCCATGCCAGTCAGGGTCGCAGTTATTTTTAATCATCTTTTTCCTTTGTTTGAAGGCCGCCTTTAACAGAGTCATTCCCTGATATACTTGAGTTCGCTGTCAGTTCTTGAAAGATTTTATTTTTGTTTTATTTTTTTAAACCACTGAAGTGTGATTCTCCCCGTCCATATTGATTCTTTAAAAAAGATCATCACTGACTTTGTAGGTATTAAATAAATTAGCTGTATCTTCCTTGGTCTGGGCAGAGCTTGAAACAGTTGAATCCCCTCCAACCATTCTTCTGCACCACACTTCTTCTTTAGCTTTTATCTCACAATTTTCTTAATTTCCCTCATACCTATTATCTCTCTTTTTTCTTTGATAGCTTGTTTTCCTGTTTCTTGTATAACATTGTTCTTTGGAATTTCACTTTTCCCATGGCAAATACACTCCTGAGTATTATTTCCCAATCTCATCACATCACCTGTTCCTTAATGGCTACATATTCCTATATTATCATTTCTAGTTCCAATCTAAACCTAGGTCTATATATCCAGTTTTCTATGGTATGTATTATGATATTTTATTATGTCTACATCAAACCATTCTTCTCCTTGCTTTCGATATTTTTCCTTCTCTTCTGTATCCTACCTCACTTGATATCATCATCATTTCCTGCAGTTACATAAATAGATTTTGTCTTTGATGTCTCCTTTTCCCTTTGATATCTGTCAGAGATCTTCAGTCATAAGTCCTAGTTCTCCCTGGCTATCCCCATAGCCTTGTCTGCCCCCCCTTTTTTATGCCTTGCCTATGGAAGTAGTTTCTTAATTGGTTTCCATACTTCCAGTCTCTCTCTCTCTCTCTCTGCCCCCTCCATATTGCAGGCCGTGTTAATTTTCTAATACATATAAAACACTTGGTTTTAGTTAAATCCTTCATACATTGATTGCCTGCATTTACTTCCTCTCCTTTCCTAACTCTGTTAAAATGGTAATAAAGAAATAGAAAAATTCAAAAGGACAAAGATAACAGGAGTGAAAACATTGACAGGTGTAAGGTTGAAACTAATTTTTGACTTAGAGCAAAGGAAGTTACAACTACACTAACATTTGAGAGAAACTAGTTCTTCCCATAGAACTCTTAATGTTTCAAGACTTGGGAGCACCTGATTTGGGGAAGGCAGGAATGAGTCATGAGATTGAAAGTATTGGCTGTTTTTTGAAACTCTTCATAATAAGTGGCTAGGGTCTCATACCTTATCACCCATTCTGTGCACCTCAGAAGACCAGAAGTTTCTTATCTGGAAAATTTGGGAGCACCCCAAACTCAGGTACAGGAGGTAGATTGGTTGAAACAATGGCATTAAGTGAAAGTTTGCATATGTAATTTTGGGACCTATATGTTCTACTCTAGATGCAGTTGCTTAAAAGGGGCAGGAATTATTTATTTTCACATTCTCAGATTCCTCGTAGTAATATTGGTATAGTTAGTTTTTTTTCTTGGCACATTTTCTAAAACTTTGAAGCCTAAATAAAATTAAAATTCTTCAACCTCTCTCAATTCTCTCAACATTTAAGCATTTTTAGGAAAGGTAAGTCAAGGTTGGTTGACTTTGAGATGCTTAAGTTTTAAAAAAAATTGTTTAGGTTGCTCAATTTTAAAAATCATGATAGGATTATATGCATAAAATAGGATTGTGCCAATAAAATAAATGTTACATTGTTGTTTGATCTGTTTCATTTTTAGAGTTATGAAGACCCAATAAATACAGTGTTTTATTCCCTTTTACTTCTTTAGCTTTTTCCCCTAAATTAAGGGACAGGAAGAGGACAAAGAACAATAAAAAAAACTTAAAAAAAAATCCTTACCCAAGGATATGTTTATTAATTTTAGAGAGAGAGGAAAGTGTTGAGGGGAGAGAATGAGAGAGAGAGAGAGACAGAGAGAGACAAAGAGAGAGGGAGAAACATCGATTGGTTGCCTCTCATATGCACCCCCACTGGGAATGAAACCTGCAGCCTTAGGTATGTGCCTTGACTGGGGATCAAACCTGCAGCCTTTTGATGTGCGGGGCGATGCTCCAATCAACCAAGTCACCTGGCCAGGCAAAAACCTTTTTATCCCCTAGCTTAATTATTTTAGGTCTTCACATAGTTTTATAACAAACATTAGTATATGAACAAACTAAAATTGCATATTCCCAATGCAATACATTGATTTTATTAATAAACTTTTTAACTATATTTTATTGAATATGCTGTTACAGTTGTCCCACTTTCCCCCCTTCTTGCCCCCCACCCCCTTACCCCCCTTTTCCCCTCCCTTTAGTTTTGTCCATAGGTCATACACATAAGTCCTTCTGCTCCTGCACTTCCTATACTATTCTAACCTCCCCCTGTCTGTTGTCTACGTCCCATTTATGCTACTTGTTCTGTGCCCCATTCCCACCCTCTCCCCCTACCCCTCCCCTGTTGATATTCCTGCTTCCAAATGTGTTTGAAATTAATAGGCTACATTAAATATACTCTACATCTCCAACACAAAACATTCATATTACTAAAAACCAGTGTATTAGATAAAGTTCAGTTTATTACAAACTTACCTGCTCCTTTCCCATTAAAAAAAAAACCAAACAGGCACAACCAAAACAGAAATTCATTGCACATCAGTAAAACACTTTTATCCCCACTACCTACTTTATATCTTTAGATTTCAAAATGTTATACCTTTCTAGTCATAGTTTTGACCATCCACTTCTAAAAAATTGTGGGCTTCTCAGGCCTTTAGTCCCCCGGTAACATGGGAATTAGTCCTGTCTGTATCTACTTGGCAAATGTTTGCCTTAACTTTTCACTTTATCTTCTCTTATCTAACTCAATTTCACGCAGACTCCTCAGTTTTTCTGTATCTCATTTAATCCAACTTCTGTATACTTGGTTGTTTTTCCATGGGCAATTGTTAGGTAATGATTTCACATGAAATTTAGTCCATACTATTTAATGATTCAGTATGGCATTTTGTAGATATTTTGACTGTTGCAGATTTCTTAATTTCCTTTTTTTCTTAATTTTCTAAGTTATCATATGGATATTAGGTACATGGACATATATTTTGCATTTATATCACAAAATGTATAAAATACTAAAAAAGTAGCATAATTTAAAAATTCTAGTACTGACTTTCATAGTAAATATTGACTTCCTTTTCCTCCTGAACAGATCCTTACCCAATTTGTAGAGATAATGGATCATCTGCATCTAGGGGAATCAGTTGCTGCAGTGCTCCGTAACAGGTATATTTATGGAAATAATTTACCTTATAAGTTACATAATGTCTTTCTTGCCTATTAATATACCCAACATAGTTGCTACTCATTAAGTGTTTGTTAAATACCTGGCATGAAATAAAAGTATTTGCTATATGAATAAAAGAATGATTGAGTGACAAAAACCCTGAATGAAGAACATGTTATCATGGGTTCTGAGCTAATGAAAAAGTAAAAATACAATTAGAAGTCATAATTAGTATAAGTTGTGAATACATAGAATTCAGTCAATGGAACCATTGACTGGAATTTTAGTTTTAAAGCATATCAATAAATGAATACTGGTATCCATTGCTTAAGAATAGATATCTCAACAAGTAATTTTAGTAGTATCGTTCCATGATTGTGTGTACATTTCTGTTATTTAAATACCCAGTTAGTCTGACACTGTGCTCTATACCTGAAAGTAATATAAGTTATATTGAATGCCAACTGTAAATGAAAAACACAATAAAAATATCCAATTAAAACTTTTCCAGGGAGTCATCAGAAATTCATAGCTTCCTCTGACAATTTAGAATTTTAAATTGTGGTTCAAAGAGACATAGTCTTTGCGCTTTAGCTATGGAAGAGTGTACCTTATTCTCAATAGTTTAATTGTATGGTTTGGGCAAAGCATTTGACATAATGTGCTGGAATTGACTGTATCATGGCTCTGACACTTACTAGTGGTGTAGTCTTGGGCAAATTTCTTAATTGCTCTGGGCCTTAAGTTCCTCATCTATGAAATGGGGATAATAATACCTACATCTCAGGAATATTTTGAGATTAAATAAGTGTCTATGGTGTGTATGTTGGGAGAGAGAGAGACAGAGAAAGAGAGAGAGAGCAAAGAGAGGAGAGAGAGAGATATTGGCTGGCAAATAATGCATGTTATATTTGTGCTAGTATTGAAATATAAATGTGGACTTTTTAACTACTTTGAAAATGCAATAATTGTGTTTTTGACATGGAAGGTACTTTAAAGTACAGGTGTGATTTAGCAGCATATGAAAAGGGGAAAGGTTGAAGTAGGAAGTGGACATATATAAAATCAAATACCATGTGAAGGGAGACTGTTGGAAGATATTATCTGGGCAAGAGGTTGTAAGGTAGGCTTGCTCACAGAAAGCAAGAAAATCATAGCAGAAATAATGTGTGTGTACATGTTGGGTGAAAAGATTGAGGAGAATAGTAGTTGGGAGACATTTAATAATGGGAAATTGAGTATACACAGTTCAAGCACTGCTGAATAGGAGAGTCTATAATACACCATCAGAAGAGGAAATGGTAGGAGGATAGGGTCAAGTTGATAACTAAGGTGGTTATAGCATAGTTGAATTTGTTCTTTACTATTTTTATTGAGTTATAATTACATACAGTAAAATAAACATTTAAATATACATCTTGATAATTTTTTATACACTCGTGTATCCAAATAACTACAATCCAGTTCAAGATGTAAAACAATTCCATCCCACCAGAGAATTCCCTTGTACCCTTTCCATTCCATATCCCCTACACTCCTACTAAGGGAACCAGTATTCTAAGTAATTTATCTTGGATTAGCTTGCTTGTTATTAAACTTCATATAAATGGAATCAAACACTGTATATTCTTTGGTGTTTGGTTCTTTTCAAATTAATGTTTTTGAATCTATCGCTGCTCTGGTATCAGTACTTTCCTCTTTTTATTACTGTTTAGTATTCCATTGTTTAAATGTGCCACAATTTATTTATCCATTTTCTTAGAGATAGTCATTTAAGTTGCATCCATTATTTAGCTATTGTGAACAAAGCTGTTATTGACATTTTTTACAAACCTTTTTCTGTCCATTTATATTCATTTCATTTTCATATACAGGGTCTGGCACAAATAATGTTACTTTTTATTACAAAATCCTCTGTTACAAAGTTATAAGCATGTAATTCTGTAACATAATGATACCACACTAAAGCGCAACATATGACATTTTAGGTGACGTGTTTGAGTTGCTGTCCATCGTGTGCGAGACATCACATATCCTACCAACCACACTCAAGCAGGTGTTGCTTCTGCTAGAACCTGTATATTGATACCTAGAAATGGAGTTGCTGGGTCATAGGAGATATATAGTTAATTTATTTATCATTAATATAAACTGCTAAATGCTTTTCTGAACTGGTGGTGCATTTGTCTACTCTGACCAGTAATTAGTGAAAATCCTCACCAACTCTTGATTTTGTTAGTCTAATTTCAGTCATTCTCTTGAGTATCTAGTGGTTTCTCATTACTAATCTCACTTTAGATTTTTCATCATGTGTAATAGAGTATGTTTTCATATGCTTATTATCTATCTGTATATGTTTTTTTAAAAAATATATTTTATTGATTATGCTATTACAGTTGTCCCATCTTCCCCACTTTATTCCCCTCTGCTCCACACCCCCCCATTCCCTGCCCTTTAGTTTTTGTCCATGGGTCATACACATAAGTTCTTTGGCTTCTACATTTCCCATACCACTCTTAACCTCCCAATGTCTGCTTTCTACCTACTGCTTATGCTACTTATTCTCTGTACTTTTTCCTCCTCTGTCCCCCTTCAGGTCCGCTGTTGATACCCCTCCATGCCTTATATAAATCCCTTTAATATTTCATATAATAAAGGCTGGGTGATGATGAACTCCTTGAATTTGACCTTATCTGAGAAGCACTTTATCTGCCCTTCCATTCTAAATGAAAGTTTTGCTGGATAGACTATTCTTCGATATAGATCCTTGTCTTTCATTACTTGGTATACTTCTTTCAAGCCCCTCCTTGCCTGAAAGGTCTCTATTGAGAAATCAGCTGACAGTCTTATGGGAATTCGTTTGTAGGTAACTGTCTCCTTTTCTCTTGCTGCTTCTAAGATTCTGTCCTTCTCTTTAATCTTGGGTAATGTAATTATGATGTGCCTTAGTTCGTTCCTCTTTGGGTCCAACTTCTTTGGGACTCTCTGAGCTTCCTGGACTTCCTGGAAGTATATTTCCTTCACTAGCTTGGAGAAGTTCTCCTTCATTATTTGTTCAAATAAGTTCCCCCCCCCAATTTATTTATTTATTTATTTTTACTTTATTGTTGTTCAATTACAGTTGTCTGCATTCTCTCCCCTTCCCTCCCCCTCCAATCCCACCTCCCTTTCGTGCCCCCCTCCCCACCCTTGGTTCTGTCCATGTGTCCTCTATAGTGGTTCCTGTAAACCCTTCTCCCCATTGTCCCCTCCCCCCTGGCTATTGTTAGATTGTTCTTAATTTCAATGTCTCTGGTTATCTTTTTCTTGCTTTTTGCTTTTGTTGATTATGTTCTGGTAAAGGTGAGATCATTATGGTATTTGACCCTCACTGCTTGGCTTACCTCACTTAGCATAATGCTCTCCAGTTGCATACATGCTGTTGCAAAGGGTATAAGCTCCTTATTCCTCTCTGCTGCATATAATTCCATTGTGTAAATGTACCATAGTTTCTTGATCCACTCATTGGTAGATAGGCACTTAGGTTGTTTCCAGCACTTGGCTTTTGTGAATTGTGCTGCTATGAACATTGGAGTGCACAGGTTTTTTTGAATTGGTTTTTCAGGGCTCTTAGGGTATAATCCCAGTAGTGGAATTGCTGGGTCGAAAGACAGTTCCATTTTTATTTTTCTGAGGAAATTCCATACTGTTTTACACAGTAGCTGCACTAGTCTGCATTCACATCAACAGTGCAGTATGGTTTCCTTTTCTCCACATCCCCTCCAACAGTTATCTGTTGCTTTGTTGATGATGGGTATTTTGACTAGTGTGAGGTGGTATCTCATCGTGGTTTTAATTTGCATATCTCTGATGGCTAATGATGTTGAGCATATTTTCATATGTCTCTGGGCCCTCTGTATGTCCTTTTTCGAGAAGTCTCTGTTCATGTCTTTTGCCCATTTTTTTAATGTTTTTTTTTTTTTTTTTGTCTTCCTGGAGTGGAGTCGTATGAGTTCTTTATATATTTTGGAGATCAAACCCCTGTCCAAGATATCATTGGCAATTATGTTTTTCCATGCTGCTGGTTCTCTTTTTATTTTAATACTGTTTTCTTTAGCCATGCAGAAGCTTTTTATTTTGATGAGGTCCCATTTGTTTATTCTTTCCTTTATGTCCCTTGCTCTAGGGGACATATCATTGAAGATGTTGCTGCGTGGGATGTGTGAGATTTTCCTACTAATGTTTTCCTCTAGGACTTTTATGGTGTCATGACTTATATTTAAGTCTTTTATCCACCTTGAATTTATTTTTGTGTATGGTGTAAGTTGGTGCTCGAGTTTCATTTTTTTTGCATGTAGCCGTCCAGATTTCCCAACACCATTTGTTGAAGAAGCTATTTTTATTCCATTTCATGCTTCTGTCCCCTTTTCAAAGATTAATTGCCTGTAGAGACTTGGGTTTATTTCTGGGCTCTCTATTCTGTTCCATTGGTCTATCTGTCTGTTTTTATGTCAGTACCAAGCTGTTTTGATTACAGTGGCCTTGTAATACAGTTTGATATCAGGAATTGTGATCCCTCCTGCTTTGCTCTTCTTTCTCAAAATTGCAGCTGATATTTGGGTTCATTTATGGTTCCATATCAATTTTTGAAGTGTTTGTTCTATATCTGTGAAATATGCCATTGGTACTTTAATAGGGATTGCATTGAATCTATAAATTGCTTTGGGGAGTATGCACATTTTGATGATGTTGAGTCTTCCAATCCATGAGCATGGTATATGTTTCCATTTGTTTGTGTCTTCCATGATTTCTCTCTTCAGTGCTGTGTAGTTTTCTGAGTACAGGTCTTTTACCTCCTTGGTGAGGTTTATTCCCAGGTATTTTATTTGTTTTTGTTGCTATATCAAATGGGATTTTTTTCCTGATTTATGTGTTTGCTGTTTCACTGTTGGTACACAAAAATGCCTTTGATTCCTGGATTTTGACTTTGTATCCTGCTGCTTTGCCACATTCAATTATTAGGTCGAGTAGTTTTTTGGTGGAGTCTATAGGATTTTCTAAGTACACTATCATGTCCTCTGCAAACAACGACAGTTTTGTTTCCTCCTTTCCAATTTGGATGCCTTTTATTTCCTTTTCTTGTCTGATTGCTGTGGCAAAAATTTCCAGTACTATGTTGAATAGAAGTGGCAATAGTGGACAACTTTGTCTTGTTCCTGATCTTAGTGGGAAAGATTTTAGGTTTTTTCCATTGAGTATAATGTTGGCTGTAGGTTTCTCATATATGGCCTTTATTATGTTGAGGAATGCTCCCTCTATTCCCACTTTGCTAAGTGTTTTTATCATAAATGGATGCTATACCTTATCAAATACTTTTTCTGCATCTATTGATATGATCCTGTGATTTTTGACTTTGCTTTTGTTTATGTGATGTATTATGTTTATTGTTTTGTGAATATTGTACCGTCCTTCCATCTATGGGATGAATCCCACTTGGTCATGGTGTATGATCTTTTTAATGTATTGCAGGATGCAGTTTGCCAATATTTTGTTGAGGATTTTATTGTCAATGTTCATCAGCTATATTGGCCGGAAGTTTTCTATCTTTGTTATGTCTTTTTCTGGTTTTGGGATTAGGATGATGCTGGCTTCCTAAAAAGAGTTTGGGGTCTTCCATCATTTTGGATTTTTTGGAATAGTCTGTGAAGGATAGGTGTTGGTTCTTCCTTAAATGCTTTGTAGAATTCTCCTATGAAACCATCTGGTCCAGGGCTTTTGTGTGTTGGGAGTTTTTTGATTACTGCTTCAATTTCATCCGCTGCTATTGGTTGGTTCAGGCTTTCTGCTTCTTCTTTATTGAGTTTTGGAAGATTATATTTGTCTAAAAATTTGTCAATTTCTCCTAGGTTTTCATATTTCTTGGCATACAGTTTTTCATAGTAGTGTCTTACAATCCTTTGTATTTCTGTGGCGTCAGTTGTAATCTCTCCTCTTTCATTTCTGATTGAGTTTATTTGGGTCCTCTCTCTTTTTTTCTCGATGAGCCTGCTTAAAGGCTTGTCTATTTTGTTTATCTCTTCAAAGAACCAGTTCCTGGATTCATTGATCCTTAAAATTGTGCTTTTAGTGTCTATGTCATTTAATTCTGCTCTGATCTTGGTTATTTACTTCCTTCTACTTGCTTTAGGTTGTATTTGTTGTTGTTCCTCGAGTTCTTGTAGGCGTGGGGTTAGGTTGTTTGTTTGAAATGTTTCTATTTTTTTTTTTGGGTAGGCCTGTGTACTATGAACTTCCCTCTCAGGACTGCCTTTGCTGTGTCCCATAAGTTTTGGGTCGTTTTCAGTTCATTTTCATTTGTTTCGAGGAACTTTTTGATTTCTTCCCTAATCTAATCCTTGACCCATTCATTGTTTAATAGCATGCTATTCAATCTCCATGATTTTGAGTGTTTTGGGTTTTTTTCCTTTGGGTTGGTTTCTAATTTCAGTCCCTTGTGGTCAGAGAAAATACTTGGTATGATTTCAAATATTTGAATTTGTTAAGGCTTGTTTTGTGTCCTATGATATGGTCTATTTTTGAAAATGTTCCATGTGCATTTGAAAAGAATGTATATTTAGCTTCTTTGGGGTGAAGGCTCTATATATTTCAGTTAAGTCCATTTCTTCTAGGTCATTATCCAATGCCACAATGTCTTTGTTGAAATTTTGTTTGGAAGATCTGTCTATTTTTGACAGTGGGGTGTTGAAGTCCCCTACTATAATTGTGTTGCTATCAATATCTTTCTTGAAGTCCTCCAAGATTTTATTTATGTATTTGGGTGCTCCTATGTTGGGTGCATATATATTTACAAAGTTTATGTCTTCTTGGTGGATTCTTCCCTTGGTTATTATGAAGTGTCCTTCTGGGTCTCTCTTTATGGCCCTTTTTTTTGAAGTCTATTTTGTCTGATATGAATATTGCTACCCCAGCTTTTTTTTCCTGTCCATTTGCTTGGAAAACTTGTTTCCAGCCCTTCACACTCAGTCTGTGTAAGTCTTTTGTCCTGATGTAGCTCTCTTGTAGGCAACGTATGTGTGGGTTGTGCTTTCTTATCCATTCAGCTTTTCTATGTCTTTTGATTGGAGCGTTTAATCCATTTAAGTTTAAGGTTATTATTGATAGGTACTTATTCATTGCCATTTTTTTTGTATCTGTGTTCCTTTCTCTCTCTGTTTCCCTTCCTTTCTTTAAATCAGTCCCTTTAGCATCTCTTGCAGAGCTGGTTTGGTGGAGGTGTATTCTTTTAGACTTCTTTTGTCTGGGAAGCTCCTTATTTGGCCATCTATAGTGATTGAGAGCATTGGTGGGTAGAGTAGCCTTGGTTGCAGGCCTCTGGTTTTCATTACTTGTAATATTTTATGCCATTCTCTTCTGGCATGGAGTGTTTCCATTCAGAAGTCAGCTGCTAACCTTATTGGGGCTCCCTTGGATGTTACTTCCTATTTCTGCCTTCTGCCTTTATGATTTTCTCTTTATCTTGGAATTTTGCCATTTTAATTATCATTTGTCTTGAAGAGGGCCTGTTTGGGTTCCTTTTGATTGGGACTCTCTGTTTTTCCTGAATTTGTGTGACTTTTTCTCTCATCAGATTAGTGAAGTTTTCCATCATTACTTTTTCAAACAGGATTTCTATCCCTTGCTCCTCTTCTTCTCCTTCTGGTATCTCTATTATATGAATATTATTACGTTTCATGTTGTCCTGCATTTCCCTTAATACCTTTTCATTCTTTCTGAGTCTCTTTTCTGTTCTTGCTCTTTTTGGGTGTTTTTTTCTCCCTTGTATTCCAGCTAACTGATCCAATCTTCTGCTTCATTGAACCTGCTTTTGATTCCTTCTATTGTGTTCTTCAGTTCAGATATTGTATTCTTCATTTCCACTTGGCCCTTTGGGATAGTTTCTATTTCCTTTTTCAAGTTGACATAGTTTGCAGTGAGTTCATCATAGTTTCCCTGTAGTTTCTGGTAATTTTCTGTGAGTTCATCGAGCCTGTCGAGCTTCTTGACCTTCCTGAGAACCAATTTTTTGAACTCAATATCTGATAGTTGGCTTGCCTCTGTTTCGTTTATCATTCTTTCTGTGGCTTCCTCCTTTCCTTTCATTTGGGGATTGTTTCTTTGTCTTCCCATTGTTTTTGAGATTCTTATTGCTAGCTTCTGTTTCTTAAATTGATCTGTGAAGTTCTCCGGAGTAGCAAAGTTAATTTTGTGTCAGTGTCTCTGTTTTAGGGCTGACCCTTGTCTGGGTCTAGCTCTCTTCTCTTCACAACTCCAAGTTTTAATGTCTCACCTGTGGATAAAGAAGAGAAGGGAAGGACAAAGGAAAAAAAGTTAAAAAATAAATTATAAAAAATAAAAATAAAAAAAAAGAAATAAAAAGAGCGGAAGACTGAGAATACTAAATAAAAGGAAAGAAGAAGGAATTAAAAGAAATAAAGAAAGACAGATATGAAGTAGGGTGGGGAAAACCAACATACAAACATACAAACAAACCAAAAAACCTTCTGCTGGCTGGCTTTAAAAGTGTCCAGCCGATCCTTTTCCCCTGGTCTTCCTGTCTGTGTCAGGCGTCTGATTGTTCAGTTTCCCCTGTAATCTTGGTCACCAATCTTCATATATGCTGGAATACTTTGGGTGTTCACTGTGTTCCTCGGAAAATCAGCTAGATGTTTCAGTTGTGGGAAGGACGAAGTGGTCTCTGCTCCCCCTTATCTTGCCGCCATTTTTTCTCTCTCTTGGGCCTATTTTTTTAATTCCCCTCGGTGCGCCTGTTACTTTAAGGGGCGGAGCTTTAGGTGTTCAGCAGGTCAGGGTAATCCATGTCGTTGTGTTGTGATGCTATCTGTGGGGGTAGGGTCACCCACGTCACTGTGTTGTGACGCTGTCTGCGAGGCCGGGGTAACCCACATTGCTGTGTTGTGACGCTGTTCATTGGGGCGGGGTCTGAGATAGCAATGGCGCTTGCTGCAATCTCCGCACCTCCCCAGCTGCCCACAAGCAAGTTGATCCTCTTTTTGCTGGCTCCTGGGTGAGTGGGTGGGCCTACACAATTCCGAGTCCCCTTGGGTGTCCCCAGTGAACTCTCCTGTGAGGCTGGGAGTTCCTGCCGCTGCCTCAACCCCCACAAGTGTTTTCAGTTGGTGATTTGAGGCTTTATTTTCCTGCGTTGGTGGGCCAAGCAGTCTTTTCTGCCCCCCAGCTTTTCCTCCTGGTTTATCTGGGCACTAATGAGGGACTGCCCGATTTACCAGTCCCGGCCCTGGTTTTGCAGAGTGTGCCCGCCATGCTTTGGCCAGGCACGCCCACCACGGGCTGCTCCAGGCGGCTGGAGCGCCTCCACAAACCGCTCCACAAACCGCTCCACAAACCTTGTCTCATGGAGCGCTCTCCACCTGGCTCTGCCCTGCCTACCAGTCTGGATGAATGTGTCTTCTTTAACTCCTTGGTTGTTGGACCTCCACTCAGTTCAGTTTTCTGTCAGTTGCCCTTGCCCTCTAAATTGCTTTTTTTCCTCTTCTGGTTGTGCAAGGAGGTACAGTGTGTCCACCTACGCCTCCATCTTGCCCGGAAGTCCTATCTGTATATCTTCTAGAAGTACCTGTTCAAGCCTTTAACAGTATGGTAATTATCAGAGGGAAAGGGGATGGGGAAGGTAGAGGAGGATAAAGGGAGGATAAATGGTGATGGGAGGCGACTTGACTTGGACTGGTAAACACACAATACAATATGCAGATGCTGTGTTATAGAATTATATGCCTGAACCTATGTAATTTTATTGACCAATGTCACCCCAACAAATTCAATGAAAAATAAAAATATGGGTTGTAGTTCTGGTCAAGATGGAGGCATAAGTTGAAACCCTTCACTTCCTCACCCTGCCAAAAGGAGGATAACAACCAATCTAAAATCAATACACACCAAGACACATCATAATGACATTATCCAAGATTAAAGAGAAGGAGGGAATCTTAGAAGCAGCAAGAGAAAAGGGGACAGTTACCTATAAAGGAATTCCCATAAGACTGTCAGCTGATTTCTCAAAAGAGACCTTCCAGGCAAGAAGGGGCTGGAGAGAAGTATTCCAAGTCATGAAAGGCAAGGACCTACATCCAAGAATACTCTATCCAGAAAAGCTATCATTTAGAATGGAAGGGCAGATAAAGTGCTTCTCAGATAAGGTCAAGTTCAAGGAGTTTATCAACACCCAGCCTTTATTATATGAAATGTTAAAGGGATTTATATAAGGCATGGAGGGATATCAACAGGGGAATGGTAGGGGGAGAGAGGGGGAAAAGGTGCAGAGAATAAGTAGCATAAATGGTAGGTATACAACAGACAGGGGGAGGTTAAGAATAGTATAGGAACTGTAGAAGACAACTTATGTGTATGACCTATGGACAAAAACTAAAGGGTTGGGGAATGGGGGGTGGGGGTGGGGGGAAGAAAGGGGGTAAATGGGATAACTGTAATAGCATAATCAATAAAATACATTAAAAAAAGAATCCTGAAACACCAATCCAAAAGAACCTATGAACCCTAATGTTCATAGCACCACAATTTACAATAGCCAAGTGCTAGAAGCAACCTAATTGCCCATCAGAAAAGTAAATGGATCAGAAAACTATGGTACATTTACATGATGGAATGAATACTACCCAGCAGAAAGAAAAAAGGAGGTCCTATCATTTTCAACAGCATGGATGGATCTGGAGAGCATTATGCTAAGTGAAATAATCCAGGCAGTGAAAAACTAATACCATATGATCTCACCTATAAGTAGAACCTAATTAACAAAACAAACAGGGAAGCAAAATATAACCAGAAACACTGAAATAAAGAACAAACTGACAGTAACCAGAGGGGTAAGGGGAGAGGGATAATGGGGGAAAATAGGGGAAGGTCAATCAGGGAACATGTATAAAGGACACACGGACAAAGCCAAAGAGTGTAGGTTTGAGGATGGCAGGTGGGGATGGGTGGCAGGCAGGGATGGATGGGGCTGGGGGCTGTGGTGGGGTGAAAATGGAGACAAGTGTACTTGAACAACAATAAAAAAAATGAGATGTTTGTCTGGAAAATAAATAAATAAAATCAATACACAACCAGAAGTGCCAGAAAATCAAGCTGCATGGAACACCAACAACCAAAGAATTAAAGAAACAGTTAACCAGACCAACCAGACTGGTAGGAGGGAGACGAGGGAGACAGGGAATATGGGTGGATGGAGAGAACGCACAGGAAGGCAGTGGACCACACAGGTGGGGCTGGCTGAAAGGACTGGTGGTGAGGCAGCTGACCAGACTGTGCAGTGAGGTGGGGGCTGGCTGAGAGAAGCCAAGGCAAGGCAGAGGATGTGTGGGTGGGGCTGGTTGAAAGGACCTGTGGTGAGGCAGAGCTGACTGTGGACTATGGTGGGGGTTGCCATGGTGGAAGAAATTCTCAGTCTCGCACGAAAGTTTGTTGTAAAGTGGGGCTAGAGCCAAGCAAGTGAGCTGCATTGTACTTTCTCTGACCCCTCCCACACAGACAGCACCACTACTGCCCTGCCCTGGTGAATGCCTAAGGCCCCGCCCCCTTATAACTTAACAGGTGCACTGACACAAAGAAATATGGCCCAAATGAAAGAACAGAGCAAAACCCCAGAAAGAGAGCAAAGTGATGAGGAGATAGCCAACCGATCTGTTGGAGAGTTAAAAACTCTGGTAATCAAAATGCTCACAGATCTGATAGAGCTTGGTCGCAAAATGAAAGAATAAATGAAGGATACCCAAAGTGAAATAGAGCAAAATATTCAGGGAACCAACAGTGACAGGAAGTAAACCAGGACCCAAATCAACAATTTGGAGCAAAAGGAAGAAATAAACATCCAACCAGAACAGAATGAAAAAACAAGAATTCAAAAAAATGGAGAGAGGCTTAGGAACCTCCGGGACAACTTTAAATGTTCCAATATCTGAATTATAGGGGTACCGGAAGGAGAAACACAAGAGCAAGAAATTGAAAACGTATTTGAGCAAATAATGAAGGAAAACTTCCCCAATCTGGTGAAGGAAATAGACTTCCAGGAAGTCCAGGAAGCCCAGAGAATCCCAAAGAAGTTGGACCCAAGGTAGCACACACCAAAGCACATCGTAATTATATTAGCCAAGTTAAAGATAAGGAGAGAATCTTTTTTTTAAAAAGAGTTTATTTATTTATTTTTAGAGAGGGGGGAAGGAATGAGAGAGAGGGAGAGAAACATCAAGTGTGGTTGCCTCTCTTGCGCACCAGGCCCCAGCTGGGGACCTGGCCTGCAACCCAGGCTTGTGCCCTGACTGGGAATCGAACCATGACCCCTTGGTTTGAAGGCCTGCGCTCAGTCCACTGAGCTACACCAGTTGGGGCTAAAGAGAGAATCTTAAAAGCAGCAATAGGAAAGGAGAGAGTTACGTACAAAGGAGTACCCATAAGAATATCAGGAGATTTCTCAAAAGAAACCTTACAGGCAAGAACGGACTGGAAAGAAGTATTTGAAGTCATGAAAGGCAAGGACTTACATCCAAGATGACTCTACCCAGCAAAGCTATCATTTAGAATGGAAGGGCAGATAAAGTGTTTCCCAGATAAGGTCAAGTTAAAGGAGTTCATCATCACCAAGCCCTTATTACATGAAATGTTAAAGGGACTCATCTAAGAAATTGAAGATCAAAAACTATGAATAGTAAAATGACAACAAACTCACAACTATCAACAACTGAATCTAAAAAAGAAAGAAAAATAGTGAAAACAAAAACTAGGCAAACAACCAGAACAGGAACAGAATCAGAGAAATGGACATCACATGGAGGGATTTCACTGGTGAGAGGGAAGGGGGAGAATAGGAGAAAAGTTACAGGGAGTAAGAAGCATAAATGGTAGGTACAAAATAGACAGGGGGAGGTTAAGAATAGTATGGAAAATGGAGAGGCCAAAGGTTTATTATAGTTTTGACCCATGGACATGAACTAAGGGTGGGGTGCTGGAGGGTTGGGGGGTTCAGGGTGGAGGGAGGATAAAGGGGGAAAATTGGGAAAACTGTAATAACATAATCAAGAAAACATACTTTAAAAAATAAACAAAAAATGGGTGGTTTTCTTTTGGAGTTTGGGAGTTTTAATATTTATTCTGGATATTTAGATGTATATATTATGAATATTGTCTTCCAATATGTGGCTTTCCATCCCCTCATCTTATTTGTGTCTTTTGATGAGCAGAAGTTTATTTGATGAAACTTAATTTATCATATTTTCTTTTATGCTCAGCCTTTTTTGCATCTTCTCTGATAAATCTTTGCCCTCCCAAATTTCAGGATTTCTTCTGGAAGTTTTATGGTTTTAGCCTTTATATAATAAGTGCATTCTTGATCAGAAACAAAAGAGATAAATTTTTGGCTTAGATTTTACATAGAAGCTAGATTATTAATAAGAACACTTTGTAAAAGAGAAGTCTCTTTGTCCTTTGAATTTTAACAATGCATTTGTGAATAGCATAGTAACTGAATTATAACCTGAGTGGTACTTGGCAAACCATAAAGAACTAGTCTTATGACTCCTAGTTTATAGCACAGTAGCTTCTGATTTCCCCCTTTTATAATCTTTCTTATTATAAATAAAACTCTTTTGATTTGGTTATGATGGCTGTTCTGACCAGTGTGAAGTGGTATGTCATTGTGGTTTTAATTTGCATCTCTCTGATGGCTAGTGATGCTAAACATCTTTTCATATGTCTCTGAGCCCTCTGTATGTCCTCCTTCTAGAACTGTCTGTTCAGGTCCTTCGTCCATTATTTAGTTGGTTTATTTATCTTACTGAAGCGGAGTCGTGTGACTTCTTTATATATTTTGGAGATCAAACCCTTCACACCAGTGAGAATGGGCATCATAATCAACTCAGCAAACAACAAATGCTGGACAGTTTGTGGAGAAAAGGGAACCCTAGTACGCTGTTAGTGGGAATGCAGACTGGTGCAGCCACTGTGGAAAACAGTATGGAATTTCCTCAGAAAACTAAAAATGGAACTGCCTTTTGACCCAGAAGTTCCTCTGCTGGGATTATACCCTAAGAATCCTGAATCACTAATTCAGAAGAACCCATGCGCTCCAATGTTTATAACAGCACAATTTACAATAGTCAAATGCTGGAAGAAGTCTAGGTGCTCATCAGTAAATTAGTGGATCAAAAAACTGTGGAACAAATTATTAAAAAAAAGAATGCTACCAGTTGAAGCATTAAAAGAAACAATAATAATAATAATAATAAATAATGACATAGACCAATAAAAAAAAACAAAACTGTGGAACAGATACACAATGGAATACTATGCAGCAGAAAGAAAGAAGGAGCTCCTACCCTTTGTGGCAGCTTGCATGGATCTGGAGAGCATTACACTAAGTGAAATAAGCCAGGGGATGAAAGATAAATACCATATGATGTTACCCATAAGTGGAACCTAATCAACAAAATAAACAAGTGAGGAAAACAGAACCAGAGACAAGGAGATGATGAACAAACTGACAGCAACGACAGGGGAGGGGGATGGGAGATAATGGAGGAAAATAGGGGGAGGATCGATAAGGAAAATGTGTGGGAGACACATTGACAAGGCCAAGGGTGTGGGATCAAGGGTGGGAGCTGGGGATGGGGGGCGGACAGTGTTGGGGGGACAGTGGAGACAGCTGTACTTGAACAAGAATAAAAAAAGAAAATGTGTCAAATGAGAAAAAATAAAATGTTCATTAAACATAAACACTCTTGAAATAAACATAATTCTGATACTAAATAAACACATCTAGAGCACAGAAATTGGTAAACTCCCCAGTTTATTTATTTATTTATTTATGAATATATTTTATTGATTATGCTATTACGGATGTCCCATTTCCCCCCTTTATTCCCCTCCACCATATACCACCCCTCCCACCAGCATTCCCCCCTTTAGTTCATGTCCAGGTGTCGTACATATAAGTTCTATGACTTTTCCCTTTCCTATACTATTCTTTTCTTTTTTCCATCCTGCAGTTTACTTTGTTGTTGTTCACTTACAGTTATCTGCATTTTCTCCCCCAGACCCCAGCCAAACCCACCTCCCTCCCTTGCTTCTACCATCCCCCTTGGTTTTGTCCGTGTGTCCTTTATAGTAGATCCTGAAAACCCTTCTCACTGTCGCCTCCCCCCTCCCCTGTGGCTATTCTTGGATTGTTCTTAATTTCAGTGTTTCTGGTTATATGTTGTTTGCTTTTTTCTTTTGTTGATTATGCTCCAGTTAAGGGCGAGATCCTGTGGTATTTGTCCCTCACCGCCTGGCTTATTTCACTTAGCATAATGCTCTCCAGGTCCATCCATGCTGTCAAAAAGGGTATAAGCTCCTTCTTTCTCTCTGCTGCATAGAATTCCATTGTGTAAATGTACCATAGTTTTTTGATCTACTCATTTGCTGATGGATACTTAGGTTGCTTCCAGCACTTGGCTATTGTGAATTGTGCTGCTATGAACATTGGAGTGCACAGGTTCTTTTGGATTGGTGTTTCACGGCTCTTAGGGTATAATCCCAGTAGTGGAATTGCTGGGTCAAAAGGCAGTTCCATTTTGTTTTCTGAGGAAATTCCATACTGTTTTCCACAGTGGCTGCACCAGTCTGCATTCCCACCAACAGTACACTAGGATTCACTTTTCTCTACATCCTTTCCAACACTTGTTTGTTCCTTTGTTTATGATGGCCATTCTGACCGGTGTGAGGTGGTATGTCATTGTGGTTTGAATTTGCATCTCTCTGATGGCTAGTGATGCTGAGCATCTTTTCATGTCTCTGGGCCGTCTGTATGTCCTCCTTGGAGAAGTGTCTGTTCAAGTCTTTTGCCCATTTTTTAATCGTGTGGTTTTTTTTTGTCTTCCTAGACTGGTGTCCTATGAGTTCTTTGTATATTTTGGAGATCAAACCCTTGTCTGAGGTATCATTGGCAAATATGTTTTTCCATATGGTTGGTTCTCTTTTTATTTTAATACTATTTTTTTAGCTATGCAGAAGCTTTTTAATTTGATGAGGTCCCATTTGTTTATTCTTTCCTTTATGTTCCTTGCTTTAGGGGACATATCAGTGAAGATGTTGCTGTGTGGAATGTATGAGATTTTCCTGCCGATGTTTTCCTCTAGGACTTTTATGGTGTCATGACTTATATTTAAGTCTTTTCCCATACTATTCTTAACCTCCCCCTGTCTATTTTGAACTTACCATTTATACTTCTTTTTTTTATTAAAGATTTTATTTATTTAATTTTAGAGAGGAGATGGAAGGGAGAAAGAGCAATATCTGGTTGCCTCTCACATGGCCCTCAGTGGGGACCTGGCCTGCAACCCAGGCATGTGCCCTGACTGGGAATCGAACTTGGACCTTTTGGTTCCCAGCCCGCACTCAATCCACTGAGCTACACCAGCCAGGCCCATTTATGCTTCTTATTTCATGCACCTTTTCCCATATTCTCTCTTTCCCCATCCCCACTGATAACCTTCCATGTGATCTCCATTTCTGTGATTTTATTCCTGTTCTAGTTGTTTGCTTAGTTTGTTTTGTTTTTATTTTTTAGGTTTGGTTGTTGATAGTTGTAAGTTTGTTGTCATTTTACTGTCATATATTTTATCTTCTTTTCCTTAGATAAGTCCCTTTAACATTTCATATAATAATGGCTTGGTGATGATGAACTCCGTTAACTTGAACTTATCTGGGAAGCACCTTGTCTGCCCTTCCATTCTAAATGTTAGCTTTGCTGGATAGAGTCATTTTGGATATAGGTTTTTGCCTTTCATGACTTTGAATACTTCTTTCCAGTCCGTTCTTGCCTGTAATGTTTCTTTTGAGAAATCAGCTGATAGACTTCTGAGAACTCCTTTGTAGATAACTGTCTCCTTTTCTCTTGCTGCTTTTAAGATTCTCTCCTTATCTTTATTCTTGGGTAATGTAATTATGATGTGACTTGGTGTGTGCTTCCGTGGGTCCAACTTCTTTGGGACTTTCTAAGCTTCCTGGACTTCCTGGAAGTCTATTTCCTTTGCCAGCATGGGGAAGTTTTCCTTCATTATTTCTTCAAATAAGTTTTCAATTTCTTGCTCTTCCTCTTCTCCTTCTGGCACCCCTATGATTTGGATGTTGGAACATCTAAAATTGTTCAGGACATTCCTAAGCATTTTCTCAGTTTTTTTTTTTTTTTGAATGCTTGTTTCTTCATTCTGTTCTGGTTGAATGTTTATTTCTTCCTTCTGCTCCAAACTGTTGATTTGAGTCCAAGTTTCCTTCCTGTCACTGTTGGTTCCCTGTACATTTTCCTTTATTTCATTTTGCATAGCCTTCACATTTTCCTCTATTTTGTGACCATATGCAACCATTTCTTTGAGCATCATGATTACCAGTGTTTTGAACTGTGCATCTGATAGGTTGGCTATCTCTTTGCTTATTTTTATTTTTGGGGGCTTTGATCTGTTCTTTCATTTGGGTCATATTTTTTTTTTGTTTTGGCTCACAGGTTACATAGTAAGGGGTGGAGCCTTAAGTATTTGCTTGGGTGGGACAAACCAGGTCATTGTGTTGTGGTTCTCTATTTGAGGGAGGAGTCTGGGAGGGAATAATGCTGCTTGCTCGACTCTCCACTGGCTTTCAGTCACTTCTGCTACCCACAAAGAAATTGGGCCGTTCTAGTGCTGATTCACGTGTAGGTAAGTGTGTGTATGTTCTAGGACCCTGTGGGTCTCTCCAACAAATTCTCCTGTGAGGCTGGGAGTCTCTCCTGCTATCTCAACCCCCATAGGTTTTTTTTTAATTTTAATTAATTTATTTATTTTAAGATTTTATTTATTTATTTTTTAGAGAGAGGAGAAGGGAGGGAGAAAGAGACGGAGAGAAACAGCAATGTATGGTTGCCTCTCACATGGCCCTCACTGGGGACCTGGCCCGCAACCCAGGCATGTGCCCTGATTGGGAATCGAACCAGGACCCTTTGGTTCCCAGCCCATGCTCAATCCACTGAGCTACACCAGCCAGGGCATCAACCCCCATAGGTTTTTTAAATGAGAGGTTTTGAGGCTTTATTTCCAAGTGCTGAACCCTGGGTTGCATGGTCTGTCTTGCTCCCCAGTTGTAGCTTCTGGTTATCCCAAATGTGGGATGGCCCACCCTGCCAGCCACCACCTCACCCACCCCAGTCCTCCAGCCACACTGCCTTGCTGTGAGTCGTCTCCACCGCAGCTGCCCATCTTCGCCCCTTCCTCTGGTCTGGATGAATGTTTTTTTTTTTTAAGTCCTTGGTTGTTGGACTTACATACAGTTTGATTATTTGGCAGTTCTGGTTATTTTTTTATTTTTTATTTTTATTTTTAAAGTATTTTTTATTGATTATGCTATTAAAGTTTTTCTAATTTTTCCCACTTTATCTCCTCTCTGCCCTTCCCCCAATACTCCAGCGTTCCCCCACTTTCATTCATGTCCATGGGTTGTACATATACGTTCTTTGAGTCCTGTGTTTCCTATACCATTTTTACCTCATCCGTCTATTTTATGCCTACTAATTACACTTCTTCTTCCCTGTGCCTTCCCCCCCCCCCATCTTTCCCTTCCCCCTCGCCACTGAAATCCGTCCATGTGATGTCCATTTCTCTAATTCTGTTCCTCTTCTGGTTGTTTGCTTAGTTTTTGTTTTCATTGTTTTTCTTTTCTTTAGGTTCATTTGTTGATAGTTGTGAGTTTGTTGTTATTGTTCATATTTTTGATCTTCTTTTTCTAGATAGGTCCCTTTAACATTTCATATAATAAGGCCTTGGTGATGATGAACTCCTTTAACTTGACCTTATCTGGGAAGCACTTTATCTGCCCTTCCATTGTAAATGAAAGCTTTACTGGATAGAGTCATCTTGGATGTAAGTCCTTGCCTTTCATGACTTCAAATACTTCTTTCCAGCCCCTTCTGCCTGCAAGGTTTGTTTTGAGAAATCAGCTGATAGCCTTTCAACCAAGCTCAATCAGTTCTGTGAGCATTTTGATTACCAGGGTTTTAAAATCTCCATCAGATACTTTGGCTATCTCCTCATCGCTTAGTTCTCTTCCTGAGGTTTTGCTCTGTTGTTTAATTTGAGCCGTATTTCTTTGCCTTGGTGCACCTGGTCAGTCATAAGGGGGCGGGCCTTAGGTATTCACCTGGGCAGGGCAACTCTTTGCTGTACTGCGGTGCTGTCTGTGGGGAGGGGCCAGAGAGGGAACAGTGCAGCTTGCCTGCTCGGCTTTAGCCCCACTTTCCGATGGACTCTTGTGTGAGACTGGGATTTTCTCCCACCAGTCCCCCCTGAGTCTCAGTTTTGCCTTCAGCCAGCCTCCCTCACACCTCGCGGTCCACTGCCTCACCACTGGTTTTCTGAGTTGCTCGTGTGGTCTATCACATTACTGGTCTGGTTGTTCTGGTTGTTTTTTTCTTTAATTCCTTGGTTGTCGGAGTTCTATGCAGTTTGATTTTCTGGTGCTTTTGGTTTTTTATTGATTTTAGATTGGTTGTTTTCCTCCTTTTGGTTGTGTGAGGAAGCAAAGAGTTTCTACCTATGCCTCCATCTTGGCTGGAATTTCCCCACAGTTCATTTACAGTCCTGCTAATAAAATATAAAAACCTGAGGAAAATGTTGCTTGTTTGCATACAAAAATTATGGATAAATTTCAAAGTCTAAATAAAATACAAATCAAACACATTTAGGGATATATAAAAGGAATTTTCCCTTTGTGACCAAGAAAGTTTTATCCCAGAGTGTGAATGCTTTCATACTATGAAGTTACTCTTCAAGCATCCTTCATTAGTTCTCAGAAGAAAAAAAAAAGGCAAAAAGTAAGTGCTGGAAGTGTTTGAAAAATTTCGATGACCATTTTAACAATTAAAAAGTTAGTGGTAGAAGTTTGCTTTCTTAACAAGAAAAATATGTATCTCTCTGAAACCAACAATCCAGCATCATTCTTAATGGTAAAATCTAAAAGTTGTTTCTTTGTCTCCTCCTTTTGAAAGCCTCCCTGTGGTTGTTTCTATGTATTAGGTAGAGCTGCTTTGACTCCATGTCTTGGTAGCATGGCCTAATGTGGTGGGTGACCCATAGGGTCCAGTGGCACAGCCTCCCCTGTCACTCAAGCTGAGTTCTCAAGGTGTGCCCTTTATGTGGGCTGAGTACATCCTCTTCTTGTAGTTGATCCCTGGTTGCTGTTGGCACATCAATGGGAGAGACTTACCCAGGCCAGTCAGCTGCAAGGATTGGCTGTGACCACTGACCACCAACCTTTGCTTGTCATGGAGGATCAGTCATGCAAGGATGTGGTGATGGTGCTCCAACGTGTTCTGTAGCTGTCCAGTGGGTGTGCAGGCTCTGGGGTTTCCTGGGTGGTGAAGGCTAAGGTCAGCCCCCACCTGTATGAGCTATACAGCAATGTAAGGTGACTGGTACGTGTGCTGGACTTGGAGATTCCAAGGGGAAACCAAGCTGTGAATCCAGGCTGGTTGTTGCTAGTGCAGGGCCTGGGCTTACTTCGCAAGAGGTATGGAGGCTGAGGGCACACTGAGGCAGCTGTTGCTAGTTTGAGAGGATTGAGTTAGTTGTGAAGCATGAGGCAAGCAAAGCCATTCATGCGGAAGAGCCACTGTTAACAGGTGTAAGTTGGGTGGGATGGAGTCTCAGGGGATCTTCAGGGTGGGACAAACAGTGTTAGACCGATTGGTGAAGCCTGAGATTTGGCACTCACCTGCTGGCTCGGTGGCTCTGTGGGGGAAGGGTTCAGAAAAGGGACAGTGACCTCTGTCTGCCTTTCTGTCTGGAAGAAAGTGGTACCCTGTTCTTGCTTTGGTGCCAGATACTTCAGTTCCTTTTTATATGCCAGTGGTGCCTTTTAAGGTGCTTCTCCAATCCTGGAGCTCAGAGGGAGTGAGTCTGAATAAGTCCATTTGTAGGTTCTTTAAGGGGAACTGCTTGGGACTCCAGAAGTTTCTTCCACTAACTCAATCACCGCTGGTTTTTGCAGCCAGACGTTATGGGGATTTATTTTTCTGGCACTGGAACCTGTGCTGGGGGTCCTGGTGTGGGGCTGGGAACCCTCATTCCTGAGATATCCCTCCTGAATTTTTGTCTACCAGGTGTGGATTCAGGACCAGCCTATTCCACATATTCACCCCTCCTACTAGTCTGGATGGATGTAGTTTCTTTAATTCTGTAGTTGTCAAACTTCCATTAAACCTGACTTTTGATGGTTTCGAGTGATGGTTGTTTTACAATTTAGTTGTAATTTCGATGCGGTTGTTCGAGGAGGTAAGCTGTGTTTACCTATGCTACCATCTTGACTGGAAGTTCCAATACCTTTTATTTGTATCACATGTGACCATTTAGAAGCTATAATGGAAAACAATCCATTTACAAAGACATAAAACATAAATATGTAGTAATAATCCCAACAAAAACATGTTTAAGACCTATGTGATGAAAATTTAAAAATTTGACTGAGAGACAGGGTAGAAGATATTTTAAAGAGGGAGGAATATCCCATGGTCCTGGATTAAAAGATTAAATTTTGAAAGGGGTAAATTCTTTCCAAATTTTTATATAGATTTAACATGAATGTAATAGGATATTTAAAACTTTTGAAGAAGTGATTATTCAATAAGATAGGGAATGCATTAAAGAAATATTTCCCATTGGTTAACACAATGTCTGGCACATAGTGATTGCTACTCAAAAAATCTAATGATTTGTTTTTTATTATTCAACAAACATTTATTGTGTAATTGATAAGAGCTAAACATTTTCACTTCCTATAGTAATGAAAACTGATGAAACTTTATACTCATTAAAATTATATTTTGGGGGAGGTATTGGGGGTAAGATAAAAAACAAATATGTGTATAGGAGAAACTTACTATGAAAAATTAATAAAGCAGTTAGAAAGATAAAAAATTAAGAGTGGCAATGCAGAATAACACTAGCCTCTTACCTGTGTTAGATGTTTTCATCTTACAATCTACCATTCATCATATTTACTCTATTTGAAGTTTTATTCAAGTGATTTATAAGAAACAGAGAGAGGTTGGCCATATGTGGCTTGCTTTGCTGCAAAGTGTATCTTGATCTGATCATCATCCTTTAACACATTATGGCAATGTCTGGGAGGGGCACAATGTTGTAAACATCACCCATATGCTGTTGTAATTGTGGAGTTTTCTGATGTTCCTAGCTCTAATAAGGATTTCTGCAATGACATATAAAGCACTGACAGTGTTCCATTTTACTAACAGTATTTTTTTAAATAGATTTTATTTATTTATTTTTAGACAGAGGGGAAGTAAGGGAGAGGAGAAAAACATCAATATGTGGTTGCCTCTCGTGCACCCCCTACTGGGGACCTGGCCTAAAACCCAGGCATGTGCCCTGACTGGGGATGGAACCGGTGACCCCTTGGTTCGCGGGCCTGCACTCAATCCACTGAGCCACACCAGCCAGGCCCTAACAGTATTTTTTGATAAGTGAAACACTGAATAAAATATTGTCTGGTATTTGTAGTACAGGGAAAAAGGGTATCGAACACAGTATAATTAGATTTTCATCCCATTAATGAGTATTATATACCACTTACTGTGCAAGACGTTAGGCATAGAGCAGCGAATGGTAATACATGGTTCCCTTTCAGTTAGGTAACTATTGTAGTTGTCAGATGAGAATCTGAACAAAGGTGATGGCAGAGGAGAGGGGATGGAGTCATGAAATATTTAAGGGTAAATTTGACAATATTTGGCATTCAATTAGATTCTACACACTCTAGTCAAAGTGACCTTTTAAAATTTATAATCTTATAATATTGTCCAGATTGCCCTTTCTTTATCTTACTATTGAAATCCCACCTGTTCTTCAAGACCCAGATAAATTCCATGTCCTGCCTAAAGCCTTCTGGGATCAATCCAAGCAGATGCTCAGGAAGGTCTCTTTTGCCTCTGAGCTGTTTTACCCCTGCAATGATTTTTATCACATTTGATTGTGCACTGAAGTAATTTGAATATGTCTTTGCTTACAACATCATTAAGGGAGCTCTTAGAGAACTGTATCTAATGTATATTTATTTTATATCATATGTAGCATAGGCTTTTGTGCATAATAGGCATTCATTAAAATTGCAAAGAAGTTATTACATTTATCAGCAATTATTTGTTACTGTTCATTTTATTTGGTTAAATTCTTTTGGGTAGTTTTGTTTCCCAAAGTCAACTCTTACTTATAGTTAAGTAATAGAACATTAAGGGATAGTCATTAAAATTGTAAATTAAACTAATAAAAAATTTGCTACAGATTCTAGGAATAAGGTCAGACATTTTTTAGCCAATGTAATATATAATTTTTTCTTAGTAGTGTATGATATCAAGAGATTGCAGGGCTTTGAATCAGATAATTTAATATTTTTAAATACCAAGCCTTTACTATTTGTTAAAAACTGTCATAATCTGTAAAATGTAAGGATTGAAAGATTCCAACTCCTTTTAGTTTTGTTTTGTTTTATTTTATTTTATTATTGTTAATACTCACCTGAGGATATGTTTTTATTGATTATAGAGAGAGCAAGGCAGAAAAAAACATCAATGTGGGACAGAAACATTGATCAGTTGCTTCACATACGTGGCCTAACTGGGGATCAAACCTGCAACATTTTGGTGTATGGAATGATGCTCCAACCAACTGAACTACCCAGCAAGGGCTTTCCTTTTAGTTTTAAAAGCCTGGAATTATATCTTTAAACCTAAGTACATGGTAGATGATAAATAAACACATCTTGGATTAAATTTGGTGACCAGTAATTGAGGGAGGATTCCCTTTTATTACAGTTTTCATAATTTGACTTAATCAGTTCTTTTTGGAATGTTGAATTAAAAATGTATTGAATTTATTGAGGTGATGGCCTTATAAACTTCAATGAATATATGTTTGTTTTGTACCTTTTAAGAATTAAAAACTTATAAGGATCTAGTTTTACTTTTGCTGCAGTAAGTAAGGCAATGATTGTAATAAGGTCAAATCCTAGGCTAGAAGATCTCTGTAAGGATTATAATGCAAGAGGGCAACACGTGAATTTCTGAGACCAGTTATACTTTATACAATGGACATTTATTTTGGCTCAGAAATTCTATAGGTTTGTGTTACCTATTTTTTAAAAATATTTTATTTATTTATTTTTAGATAAGGGGAGGGAGAGAGAAAGAGGAGAGTAACATCAATGTGTGGTTGCCTCTCGCACACTACCAACTGGGGACCTGGTCCACAACCCAGGCATGTGCCCTGACTGGGAATCGAACCAGTGACCCTTTGGTTCACAGTCCAGTGCTCAATCCACTGAGCCACACCAGCCAGGGCTGTGTTACCTATTATTATTGTCCTAATATATTGCAGTAAGGGACATGTGTAGTTTATCAGCATATTTGTTTCTCTCTCTGAAGAGTTATTTGTTTTCATACAAAGGGTACAGACTTGTTAGTAGTGCTGTATGTTTGATCTATTTAGAAGAGTTTTGCAGGCCATATATGTTCCTGGGTAGAGGAGTTACTACCCTGATTGCTCTTCCTCTGCCTACATCTTAAATGTTGCTGTTCATAATTCTGTGCATATTCCATACATTTTGTTCTGGATAATCTTATCTACAGCCATTACTTCTATCCCAAACTATATGCTGAAGACCTTCACATTTATATCTTGAATCTAAGTCTTTTTCGTAAGTCCCATACTGAAAGATTCTTTATTTCTTCTGTTCACCAGTTTGTTTTGACTTATTATAGAATACTTACAATAGAAAATTATATATATATATGCAGGGAAAAATCACCTAAGGTAATCTCTATTAACCACTTGGTGCATTTTAAAGTGTGTCTGAGGTAGTAATTATTGAACATGATTTGGTTATAGTGTTGTACTTAAGAGTAGAGGCTCTGAAGTCTCAGATACAGGTTCAAATCACATTCTGCTACTTACTAGCTGTGTGAACTTTGGAAAGTTTCTTAACTTGTCTGAGTCTGTTTCCTCACCTATAAAATAAAATAATATTATTGTATGGAATCATTCTGAGGATAAAGTACAATGTTTATAAGATAGTCATGTTCCTAGTGCATAATAAATGCTCAATAAATGGAAACACTGTTTTATTATACTGCATATTATGTCTGTATCATGCTATTCTTCATAGTTATATCATTAGAATTTCATGTGTCAATAAAAACTTATAGTAGACATAATAGTTCCAAAGTATAAACTATTCCGCGGTACAAATGATTAGTTAATAGTAAATATTTAGGTTAAATCCACTTTTGTAGTATTAATTATAATGTCTCCTATATCTATCACATTTTCTCTCCTTGCTTTAACACTTGTTATCTTTTTATTTCTATTTAATGAATTTGTTTTATACTGTGTCAAATCTTCCCTTTACTTCTTCTGATGTACATTTTGGTTGTTACTCTGGCTTAGTTTCCTTGCAGTTGACTGATACAATTTGTAGCTTTCCTTACCTGATCTTGTTGTTATCTTATTTGGCTTCCTCTTTCTGCTTTATTGAGACCATGTTTTCTTATTTTCTTGAATGTGCCAAAGGCTTTAAACATTGTTTTCCGGCTCCTATATGAAAGCATTTGCACAGTGTTGTGCTGTTCCCATGCTAGTTGTTTCTCTGTTTATTCTCAAAGGAAGAAGGAATCCTGAATGATGTTTGTACTGGCCTTTCCCTTTGTGAACTATTTCTTACCCATGGTCTTTGTGTGGCTGGCTCTTTTTCTTTTTAGATCTTCACTTGCATGTCTCTCCTTTGAGAGATTTTCTTTGATCACCCAATCTAAACTGGGCCATCTGTTTGGTGTCACACCACCCTAATTCAATTCTCTGCATAAGACTCATCACTATCACTATTAGATATGTTCCTTCTTTCCTGTTTATTTTTTCCTTCCTTGTGCTTTATTTTTTATCTATCCCCTTTCACTAAAATAGGAGCTCTAGGAGGGTAGGGATCTTATCTGTCTCATTGATTGCTTTAATTTTACTGCCCACAACCATGTCTGGCACATATTAATTGCTCGATAAATATTTGTTGAATGAATAAATTAAACATTGCCCCTCTCTCTGTGCTCTTGGGTACTCCTCCAACCCCTGTTTCAGACTTTCACCTATGAGTTAATGCTAATAAAAAGAAATGGTTGAAAAAATAAATAAATGTGAGAGAAGAGAGAAAACTTCTTTGCAGAAGATCACTAATTTTATACATGTATATGTGTACGTGTGTTTTTGCATTAATATGTGTATATTTCTTCCTTCAAGAGATACAACATCATTTCTTTAACCCCTTGTGTTTAGACTTACCTATTTACTTCTGGAGAAAAGAGTGAGGAAAGGGTAAAAAGTACCTTTACGGTGAAGAAATCTGGCAAATTCTACCAGTGGTAGGCAGAAAAATTTCCTCCTACCCCAAATGTCTACATCCTAATCCCCAGAATCTGTGACTGATACTGTACATAGCCAAAAGGACATTGCAGATGTGATCAAGGAAGGACTTTGAGATGGGGAGATTATCCTGGATTGCTCTGGAGGGTTCAATATAATCACAAGGGATATGAGAGGAGTCAGGAAAAGGAGGTGTGATGATGGAAGCAGAGGCTGGAGCAATGCTCTTTGAAGATATTGGAAGGTACCATGACCATAGAATGTAGGTGGCCTCTAGAAGTTGGAATAGGCAAGAAAAGAAGATATCTCCCCTGAAGAATTCTAGACTTCTGACTACCAGAGCTGCAAGATAGTCAATTTGTGTTGTTTAAACCCAGTAAGTGTGTAGTAATTTATTTCAGTGGAAAGAAATGAATACACCATGTTTCTAGAGTCTGTCACACAGTCTTGCCCATATGAGAGGTATCAGCAGTGGTGATGGTAGTCAGAAGGGGGCAGCTATCATAGAGGGGAACAGTCCCTTTGCCAAGTCTCCATTTTCCTGCAGGGGCTGGTTTTCCTCACTTTTTGTCTACACAGTATTTAGTGGGAAGTTGAAGAAGACATATTATTTAAAAGTGAACATTCATGTATTTATTTTGAAGTTTTCCATACATAATATACACTCACTGTGAAATGTTTAGAAAGTACAATTCCACTGCTCTGAGTTAATATTTTGAAACTTGTAAATAGAAGTGTTCATTCAATATGAACATTTTCCAGTATTGTAAACACCATGTGTCCAAACCCATCTAGTCTTATTCCCCAGTACCTGCCTCCTTATCTATAGTCTTGGCCTCAGTGAAAGACACCACCAGTTACTCAGTCGCCTGACTCAGAAGCTTGGGCCTCATCCTGGACCTTTCTTTTTCATCCCACATATTCAGTCAGTCACCAAGTCCTATTTCTCCTTCTTAATTATATCTCAAATCTGCTCCCCCTGCTGCTTTATTCTTTTATTTATTTATTTATTTATTTATTTATTTATTAGAGAGAGGGGAAGGGAGGGAGAGAAATATCAGTGTGTGGTTGCCTCTCATGTGGCCCCCACTGGGAACCTGGTCTGCAACCCAGGCATATGCCCTGACTGGGAATCGAACTGGTGACCCTTTGGTATGCATCCCACTCTGAATCCACTGAGCTACACCAGCCAGGGCTGCTGCTTTATTCTTACTACCACCTTCTCACTTCATGCCTGTATAATTTGTCACCTATATCATTATAATATCCTTCTGACCTGGAGTTTGGATGCTAGTCTTAGCTCTCCTCTGCCCCCTCCTCCCCTCCCAGTCCATACCTCCGATTTCAGCCATAATAACCTTTCTGAAATGTAAATATATTCATATCATTTTCTTGCTTAGATTTCTTCATTGGCTTGCAGTGTGGCAAGGCTCTTCATGTGGCTCCTCTCTACGTTACCAGCCTCATTTCCTGCCTAGAACATATGTTGCTGTCTTATCTCCCCCACAACATTGGAAGATGACATGTTTCCTCATATTTCCATCCCTTTTTCTGGTATGCCCTTTATCCGATTCTTGGCCTAACCAACTTCTGTCTGTCCATCAAGACCCAGCACAGATAGTGACTCCTTGTGAAACTTTCACTGACATGAGCCCCCTATTTCTGCCAAGTAGGAGTGTCCTTTTCTTGTAGCTCTCATAGCATCGACTCTTATTTCTATGGTGGTTGTAATGGTGGTTGAAGTCCCAACAGTAGTAACAGTTGTATTGGCAATAGTCATTATAATAGGTAATTCTTAGATACCATTTGCTTTGTGCTAGGTTCAAATCCTTTATATATCTATTCATTTATCTTGGTCTCATAATAATCCCATGAAGTAGGTGCTATCATTCTCATTCCACAAATGAGGAAATTCAGCCACACAGAGTTTAAGTTTTCCAAGGTCACATAGCTAGTAAGCATGAATGCAGTGTTCACACCCAGGAAGTTCAGCTCCAGAGCCTGTGCATTTACATCATTCCTGTCTTTCTCCTTCCTTGGGTTGTGAGCTGCCTGAGGAAGGGGGTTTGACTGTCTTCTGTTACCTGTCCTGTGTCCCATTTCCTAAATGCATTTCTGTTAACTGGTTCCCTAATATCTGACAAACTAATTCATAGTAGGTAGTTAATGATTCAATAATTCTCATGATCATCTTTTAGAGGGGTCAGCAAATTAATGAAAAGGAATACCTACTACTCATGCGAATTCTGCTATATTTTGGGTGTGCAACATTTTAACTGATAGGTTAGTTGCTATAAGTGAATTGGGAGTCTACAAGTAAATAAAAGTAAGTTTTTCTTTAAAAAGTTTTCATTTCTCTCCTTTTCCAATTTGTAATTCCTACCCTCCACCCTTTTATCTTTCCAATAGATGTAGTTACGTGGATAGTGCTAAAGTACTATATAAAATTTCCATAGGTTCTTAAACCACAGTTGGTTCATGTTCTTTTTGGGGTTACATGTGACAAGAAACATGGACCCCTGAAGTAATTCAGAGCCTTAACTAATGTTGATTCTTTCAAAAAATATAGAGCTAGAGAACAAAGTTTTCCTTTGTCTTTTTTGTTATCCATGATGTTTGATATTTCAACTCCCAATCCCCCAATCATTTTTTCTTTCTGCCATTACTTCACAATGAACATAAAAAGAGCAATACTTCTGGAAAGTGTGCTCTACTAGTTTCTGTGCCTGCCTTTGGGTTTTAGCTATGGCAGTTTCAAGCTTTGTGTCCCTCAGACAGCCCTACTATGGGTGTCTGAAAGCTCAAGGCCTTAATCTTCCATCAAAGGAAAGGAAATGTGTTTTCAACCACCTTCCTGAGGATCTCGTTATCTGTGGTATGTTATGAAATGAATTTTCCTGAACGTGAAGACGTCTTCCTGAGTCAGCACCCCATGGCATAGCTGACATAGATACAGGCTATAGATAGTTAGAAAGAAATCCTCTGGTGATCTTAGCAATCTGTTATCTGGGAAACAAACTAACAGGCAGCAGAGTAAATTCAAATTAAACCAGATGTTTTTGACAGGGAGCTATGCCTAGATATGGACAGTGTCATTTATTTTTCCCTGATACATTATTGAAAATGTTATTATGCAACTTTGTCCAAACTTGTCTGAGATCAGCCATTGTCCAGATTTGGCAGGTCTGTCAAACTTGGCTTAGCTCCCACTTTTGTCTTCTCAGGCTTGGATGGCTATTTGAGTAATTGGGAGGCCACCTAGAGCATTTTTTTTCTCTCAGATCCCTGAGGCAGTGCTAACACCAATAAGGCCTCTAGGGAGAGAATAACTATTTGATCTCCAGACCTTACAGTCTAGTCCTCCATGTTACATTTATCCTTTGACCTGTGACATGGAGGGGAAAGTACATAGATACTAGCTTTTGATCCCATACTCTTACCCACTCCCCTTAGAGTGAGTTGATTTACCTGACTGATCCTTCTGTCGAAAAGGTAGAATGCAATACTGTGTTTACAGTTTCAAAAACCCTGTTTATGGACCTGGGTCTGCCAGTTTATTTAATGTGCTACCAGTAGCTTTCTTTTTTTTTCTCTCCTTTTTTTTCTTAACAGAAATACTTTCTATTGTCTTGAAAATTAATGAGATGATATGCTTGAATTACATTGTTCTATCTGGAACATAGACCTGAATCAATTCAAGTTGATTTTTCAAAGGAGTTGAAAACAGAGTTAATGCTGTTTGTTTTGCTAAGAATAGTAGTGGCTCCACAAATAACAGACTATATCTTTTTAAAGATAGAAGAAGATTGTAGAGATAGTGTTCAACCCTCTTAAATGTAAAAAAGACAGGGAATCTGATATGCAAAGGGGAGAGAATGTCTCCAAGTTCACATAGCAAGGGAAAGAGCCAAGACCGGAACACCTACATTTTCGGACATAAAGTGTTGTTTTTATCTCAGTAACCTATATTTTGCATACTTAAAACATATATGAATAAAAGTATTCCATCAGATTGTTAGTTTTGTATAATGCATGTGATAAATTTAATATTTACAATTAAGTTGGTAATAGCCTTTATCATTATTTTTATGTCTAAAATACTTTTCTCTCTGCTAAATAGTTCAAGTAGTTTCTGTGGGCTGGATAAATATTAATTGGGGAGTTAGTACTTATATTAATTATAATAAAGGAATCAATTATTAATCTAATAATCTGTGGTGAATAGGAGGGTGGATACAAATACATTATAAATTCAACCCAGTCCCTGGCTGGTATGACTCAGTTGGTTGGGCATCCTCCCACAAAGCAAAAGATCACTGGTTCGATTCCTGGTCAGGGCACATGCCTGGGTTGCGGGTTTGCTCCCCAACCAGACATGTGTGAGAGACATGATGTTTCTCTCTCACACTGATGTTTCTCTCCCTTTTTCTCCCTCCCTTCGCCTCTCTCAAATGAATAAATACATAAATAAATTCAACCCACTGTGTGTCCTAAACGTTGCTGAGTGCTATTTTAGTGTATTATTTGGCCTTAAACATATACTTAATGACACATCTACATCCAGGCACAGCTCTTGCTGTTAACAACATTGTTAATTCAGTTCCATGATACTCTCTTGCCTGAGTTACTTTGTTTAAAACAGATTGCTAAAATCATCAGACAACTTTTTTATCTATCTATATCCCCATGTATTCGTTTTCTCTTGCTGCTGTAATAAATAATAAACTCAGTGCTTAAAACAACACAGATTTATTATCTTATAGTTCTAGAGTTCACTGGGCTAAAGTCAAGGTGTTGTCTGGGCTGTGGTCCTTTCTGGAAACTAAGGGATAGTCCATTTCCTTGCCTTTCCCAGCTTCCAGAGTCTACCTACGTTCTTTTGCTCTTCCTCCATCTTCAAAGCCAGCAACAGTGGTTTGAGTTCTTCTGAGATCTCATCACTTGGACAATTTTTGCTTCCTTCTTCCAATTTTAAAGACCTTTGTGATTATATTGAATCCACCCAAATAATCTGGTATAATATCCCCATCTCAATCTTTAATTTAACCACATCTTCAAAGTCTCTTTTGGTTCCAGGGATCAGGAGGTGCACATCTTTGGGGGGCAGGGAGCATTGTTCTGCCTACTACACCCAAAATCTACCATGCTGTGTGTTAAGAAAATGGCTCTCTTCATTTTTTCCATAAAATTTATCTTTTAATTACAATTTACATTCGATATTACTTTGTTTTAGTATCAGGTATACAGCATAGTGGTTAGATAATCATATACTTTATAAAGTATTCCCCTGATATTTCCAGTATCCACCTGGCACCATACATAGTTATTACAATATTATTGACTATACAAGCCATGTAGTATGAAAAATAGAGACATTCATTGAAGAAGATACAAGATACAAGAAACATTGTACACAGGACAATGACACCTCAGTCCCCTTCAAAGTAGTACCTTGGGACCTCACACAGTTTTGCTAATCACCATCAGCTACCCTGCTATATTCTCCTGAATCTCATGGATGGTCTGAAATCTCTTCCCTTTCACAAGTGATTTTAGTTTTGGGAAAAGCCAGAAATCACAGGGTGCCAAATCTGGGCTGCAGTTGGGCTGAGTCACCTGGGTGATTTGATGCTTCACCAAAAAACCCTGCACAAGACGTGATGACTGAGTGCGTTGTGATGAAGCTGCCAATCACCAGTTGCCCATAGCCATGGCCTTCTCAATATCACCCTAATAGTTTCCATGGTGGGATGTTCAAGCTTAATGCAAACTTTGATGCAGATTCATTGCTCTACTTGCTCAGTTATTTTGAATATGATGGCCACACAGTACACATGCTCACTCAACAGTGTCCACTGCCCACACTGACTAGTACAGTGAAGTCATCATTGTTAACACATGCACATTCCAGTCCACTCTCCTTGGCTGCCAGGGTACATTGATGCAGTACAAACCATTCTTGTTATATTAACAATGGTGGGAGTTTTTCTGGACAAAACTCGTGTTCCCCATGCTGTACTTTACATCCCTGTGACTATTCCATAACTACCAATTTGCACTTCCCAATTCTGTCACTTTTTTCATCCAGTGCTCCAACTCCCTTCCTCTCTGTCAACCATTAGTCTGTTTTCTGTATCTATGAGTCTGTCTCTATTTTTCTTGTTCATTTGTTTTGTTTTTCAGATTCCACATACAAGTGAAATGATATGGTATTTGTCTTTCTCCGACTGATTCATTTCACTTAGCATTATACTCTCGAGGTCCATCCATGCTGTTGCAAAGCGTAAGATTTCATTTTTTTATGACCAAGTCATATTCCATTGTATATATATATTGCAACTTTTTAATGTACTCCTCTATTGATGGGCACTTGGGCTGCTTCCATATCTTGACTATTGTAAATAATTAAGCAATGAATGTGGGGGTGCATATATTTTTTGAAATTACTGTTTTGTGTTTCTTTGGATATATAACCAGAAGTGGAATTGCTGTGTCATAAGGCAATTCCAGATAATGTCTCTTTTTCTATTTTAAAAATTCTTTTCAAAAACATTCATCACAAATTCTTATTTTAATGCCTCTCCTGTACTTTTCCTCTCTGATTAAGAGAATTTCTATCCATTATGGCTGGAATGTGTAAGTATACATATAATATATAATATAGAAATTATAGAAGTTTTGGAAAATGCAGAAAAGAAAATAAATTACATATTATTCCACCTTATATAAGGTAAAACAGTTATTATGTTTGTATACTTCCTTTCAACTTTTTTGCCTGCATATATTTTACATGGTTATAATGTATATACAATTTTATATTTTGTATTTTTCATACAATATGATGCCATTACTACTTCCCATATTGTTAATAACCTTGATAATCAACTAATGAAAAAACTTTTTAAATAAAATTAATCTGTTCATAGTAGAGAATTTAGAAAATACAGAAAAGTATAAATAAGAACATTTAATACTATTATTTAAATTTAAGTGCCCTTTAACATTTAGGTATATTTCACTCAGTCCTTTTTTTCTTTCTTTTTTTTTTTGATAAAGCAAAATTAGACTCATACCATATTAGTTATTTTTCATGTTTTCTCTAATATTAATTCAATGTTAACATTTTCCATGTTACTATTATATATTTTTCTAAACAGTAAATTTTAAAATAAATTGCAGTGCAAAATGAATACATGGTCACTATTTTTAAAACTTACAACATAGTTATATGGAGAAGGGAAGTTTAAATCATTTATAATGGAACCACTCAGTTAATATTTTAGTCTATATTCATAAAAATGTGTATATAATTATTTTTGACAAAATGAGCTCATATTTTAGGTATTATATTTTATTTTCAGTTTTCACTTACTATGTCAAAAGTATCTTTCTGGCCCTGGCTGGTGTGGCTCAGTGGATTGAGTGCTAGCCTGTAAACCAAAGGGTCACTGATTTGATTCCCTGTCAGGGCACATGCCTGGGTTGCAGGTCAGGTCTCCATCTGGGGCGCACAAGAGGCAACCACACATTGATGTTTCTCGCCCTCTGTTTCTCCCTCCCTTCCCCTCTGTCTGAAAATAAATGAATAAAATCTTTTTTAAAAAGTATCTTTCTATGTCCCCATTTCTCTTCAGCATCACTCTATATGTGATATGCTTATCAAATGCTTTAAACATTTTCTAGAACATAATAAGCACTTAGGTATAGTTGTCATCAGCCTCATCATAAGAATTATTTTATTGTACACATGTATCAAAATTTGTATTAGTATTTTCATATTTGTAATAATTTTTATTTTGAAGCAATCTCAAATTTTCAGAAAAACTGCAAGATTAGTACACTCAAGTCTCTTATTTTTTGAACTATTTTATAGAATAACTTGCTGACAGAATGCCCATCAGCCTCAAATTCTCCAGTGTATGTAGTTCCTGTACATGAGCTCATTCTCCTATCTAACCTTAATTCAACCATCAAAATCAGGAAATTAACATTAATACATTACTACATCCTAACCAAAGCCCAAATTTTTCCAGTTATTTCAGAAGTGTTTTTGATAGCAAAAAGTCCCAGTTCAGAATCATGCATTGAATTTACTTTTAAGATCTCTTCAGTTTTCTTCCATCTGGTACACTTTCTCAGTCTTTCCGTTACTTTCACTATCTTGGCACTTTTGAAGACTACAGGCCAGTTATTTTGTAGAATATCCCTCAGTTTGGGTTAATTTTAATGGTTTGTCATGATTATATTCAGGTTTTCCTGCTTCAGCAGGAATATCATAGAAATGATATTGTATTCTCATTGTATACTATCAGGTGACGCATGACTTTATTTTGTCCCATATTGATAGTGTTACCTTGATTGAGGTGGTGTCTGTCAGGCTTCTCCACTGTAAAATTACCTTTTTTCCCTTTCCAATTAATGGCCTTCCTTGGTGGGATGCAAGGCATATGCTGAGACTGTAACTATCTGTTACTCAGAAATTTTTTTTTTATTTTTTAAATTTTTTGTTGTTTTTCTATTACGGTTGTCCCAATTTTTCCCTGTTTGCCCTCCTCTTCCCATTTGACCCTCTGCTCCCACAGTCAGTCCCCCCTTTTGTCCGTGTCCATGGGTCATTCATACATGTTCTTTGTCTAGTCCCTTCCTCTTCTTTCCACCATTAAACCCCTCCCCCTCAGCTCTGGTTACTGTCAGTCTGTTCCATGTTTCCATGCCACTGGTTCTATTTTGCTTGTCAGTTTAGTTTTGTTCATTAGGTTCCTCTTAATAGGTGAGGAATATTCCATTTGTATCAGTATAAAGTCATAGGTTCTTATTTTATCGAAAGAGTTATAATCTGTTATTTATTTTGATGCCATATAGTGTCAGATTTGGCCAGTAGGAGCCCATTCAAATTGGTTTCTGTGTCCTTTTGACATATCTCCATCATTATTTCTTAAATTTTGAGTTCATCTTTTACTTTCTGCATGCCTCTTTACATTCTGGTTCACCTTGTACTTTCTCTGCCTTAGCCCTGGAATCAAGTCATCCTGGACCCTTTTAGTGGAGAATAGTGTTTAGAACCAAAATCTTTGTGCTACATGTCTTCATTGCTATTGGGGTGTTGTTGCTCCCAGGCCCCTTCAGTGGACAGAGCTAGGAAATATGTATATGTGTATAAATAAATATATACACATATAAACTTATACACATTTACATTCATGTTTCAATCTCTTTTTAAAAAGATTTTATTTATTTTTAGACAGAGGGGAAAAGGTGAGAGAAAGAGAGGGAGAGAAACATCAATGTGTGATTGCCTCTCACATGTGTCCCCTACTGGGGACCTGGCCTGCAACCCAGGCATGTGCCCTGACTGGGAATTGAACAAGCAACCCTTTGCTTTACAGGCCGGTGCTCAATCCACTGAGCCACTCTAGCCAGGGCCATATTTCAATATCTTTATATATTGAAAACCACCAGTGCCCACAAATACTTCGCATTCTAATCCAACACTAGAGAGCTCATTTTAGTTTTCTCTCTTTCCATGTTTTCACCTCTCAAACTCCAAGAACTGTGTCTCCCACTATTTGACCAATGCCCCCATGTGTAGCCAACACTCTGTTGATGTACCCGTGCCGTCTCCCAATCAAAATGCTGGCCTCCAGCAATTCTTGCTGGCTGTGGCTGCTGTACCCCTGTATGAAAATCCTCCTTATTTTGTTTGGGCTTCAACTGACCATGCCAGAACTCCACTGATATTACCATCCTGCAGTGACACCTTCCACATCTTCTGAAGCCCCATTCACGGTCTCCAGCATACCCTCCCTCCCCTGTCCCCACCACATGATGCCTACTTGGAATGGCTTTCAGATTAAGCAGTTCAAGAAGAGGAAAGGAATGAACTTTCTCTATATTTTGACTTTTGAGTTACTATCACTTTTTCCCCATACACATGATTACTACACTTCTGTGGTATGTTTAGTTAGCTCACATATTTTTTGTTGTTATTCTTATAAACAAGTAGTGTTTTCCTATAGTTAACATCCACATTTCCTTTATTATATTTTATGGTATTTTGCTTGTCATATTGAATAATTTTCTTCAGATTAATATTAATTAATTTATTGGTTTATTACTGCTGATTTGACTCTTAATTATGTTATAGAAATAAGCTATCATCAAATGAGGCAGTTGAGAGTAAGATGATTTTTCACATAATTATAGTATAATTTGTAGAATCACTACTTTCTGATAATAATCATTTTTGAATGGAGGTAATTTAAAAACCTCTTGTATAGTAAACTCTTCCTGTTTCTTTTTAACATTAAAAAAAGTCTGATTTCCTTAGCATCGATAGAAAGCCCTTTACATTGGACTCCCAGACTACTCTTCTGGCTCCTCTTTCTGCCACATCTCATTTTGGTAACCTGTGATGTTGCTGTAACCACATTGTTTGTCCTTCCCTCAAAATATGCCAGATTCTTTCAAATTTCTGTAATAGTGTTGGATTACCTAATAGGTATGTTAAGCACATGGTAGGAGCACCAAAATATGAGGAGAAAGAGTATTTGATATTTCCTGAGCATCAGATTTGTTCTCATCAAAGAAATTAGATCTTTGTTGTATTTTCTTGCTCTAATTTACAGTGTAGAGTTATTTATATTTTTTAATATGTAAAAGGATAAATGTAAAGAGACAGTACACAAGAGGAAATACAATAGTATTTCCTGTGATTAAGGTCTCTCAAGGTTTATTCAGATCCTCTGCGCCTTTGCTCTTGCTAGATCTGTGACCTGTGCTTCCTGCCACCAACAGAATTACATGATAATTTCATCTCACAGCATTTGATTGCACATCTATCATATCACTTAACACATTGTGTAATAATTACTTTTTTAATAGTCTCCCTGACTATACTATGAAGTCCATGAGGAAAATGACATGTTTCTATCTAGCCATCTATTTCCTGCATCTAACCCAATGACTTATGCAAAGTACAGACTCATTAAATGTTGTCAAACTGAATAATTTATTGCCCTGTTTACAGATGCAGATAGTGGCTCTTGTAGGAGAGATTAAATTATCTCTCTGAAACTGTTGGATATCTGATTCAATAGCATCTATCAGGATAGAACTTGACATGTCCTAGTAGTCCCATTTTTTAAAGCCATACATCAAACTGGGGAATAGGCAGTGCTCAGAAATAAACAACCTGAAAGGGCCATAAGATTCTTATGCCACAAGATGGTTTACTGGTGGGTTGGTGGGTTTTCCTCCTAGCTTGCCCTGTATTCTAACAACCAGGATACATCTTTAGATTTTCTAGATTTATTCTAATACACACGTGTTCATTCAGTTGCATTAGTTCTTTCAAAAGCAAAGAAATTTTTCAGTTAAAGCAGAGATCATGCACTTATGCATTTATTAGAGACAGTTTCAGGGAGAAGATAATTTCAAAATTCTGTTATTGAATGGATTTCACATGGCCATTGTCTCTTTCAATGCCTAGATATCATTTATCTATGGCCTATAGCAGTCAGAATGACTTAATTTGTTCCTGTCCTAGGGTGACTGACAGTTCTGCCCTAGACTAAAAATGATTGCAAAGGTCATCTTTTGAGCAGGGAGCCATCTGATAGAATGTCTACATGCCAATTAGCACATGAAAGCTGGTTTGTTATGGGCATTGTCACAGGTCTGAAATGAAATAAGAAAAACAACAATTTAGTGATTTTTTTTCCTCCTAGAAAGAGAAATCTATTGATTATAAAGAACCACCTTTTATTCTGATATTGTCCTTTACTTTTTGGTTATTAAAATGTCCTTTTTCATTTTCTTTAATGAAATGATAGTGATAAAGGATTGTGTACCTTATCTTCTAAAAGCCTTAAGCAAGATATGAAAGCCTTCAGGATTTAGGTTTTTTTTGGATGTTAGGTAATAAAGTGCCTGTAATCAATATTAAAGAACAGCCTCAGCAGGGGCTGAGTTGACACCCATAATCAGTTACAGTAATATTTCTGCAATGAAATGTAAGCATATTTATACTAAGTGAGATGGAATAAACCTGTGGATACCCTTGCGTTTGTTCAGGTCAGGCTTTCCTGCCAAATGAGTTCAGGTCAGTTCAGATTGTGCTGCCAAATGAGTTATAGGCAAGAAAAAAGACCATTTGATTTGCAATTATTTGGATTATGAAGTTGTGGAGAAAGAGTTATGGTCTTACAATTGCCTTTTAAAATATTCTTCATTTGCAAAATAAAGTTGGCTACCTTTTGTAGAATCCCAAGATATTTTTGGAATTTCACTGGTCCACAAAAGCCAAGAGCATGGGAAACACTCCCTTTAAAAGCTATTGAAGGGAATATAACTTAACTCATCCATAGAAAATGACAATGTAATCTTTGAATGTTGCAAGATTTCTCAAATATACTTTTAAGCAAAATAAGTTGATATTAAGTTTATCTTGTAGCAATTTTAGGAAATTGGAGCAGGAGAGAAGGTTGCAGCAGAAAACCACCCATACTCTCCAGTGTTAGGTTGGGATTCTCTGATAGGGATTGGTTTTCACCTGAAAGATCCTCTGGTATGCATTCATTGGGCCAAATAGGTAAGTGAACTTTAGACCCTGAAGGTAGGTCTGTGTTGGTGAAAGGCAACAGCAAATAGCTATGCGAACCTAAGTTAACTGATTAATTTTTGGCATTTGTGGGTTAAAGGGGATTCATTTTTCCACAGTGGAGAAGCGTAGCCCTGGACTTTAATGCGTACATGAGCAAGGACTCTCATGATAAGCCCAAGCCAGCATTCGTGGACCCATGTTCATGGAAAGAGAATTTCCTGTGGGGGAATCAGGCTAACATATCTTTTAGAAAATCTTGCTGCCACTGAAATCTATCCCCTCCCTGGAGTTATGCTAATACCTGCCTGGGCTCCTCCCGGCAGTGTTTACGGTTCTGTGTGCCCTTTCAATTGCATATCCCTCCTTTTGTTGTAACTTCCTCAATTCTACCACCTGGCTTGAATTCACGTTCTTTGCATAGTTAATGAAGACCATTCTGATGCGAATGTACTCTGAGACAGCTAATAAAAGCTGGGGTAATCTACTCTCGAGACCCTTTCCCGAGAAGATAAGGGGAGGGTTGCGTGGTCCTGGATTTCTTTTCCTGTGTGTTTTTGTGTGAGATTCATTCACGAGTTTGGTCACAGTCACCACGGATTTTGCTGGCCAAGATCTGCGAAAGTGGGTTATGTTCCTAATGATCAGGTGGGACTAACAATTTCCATCTTACAAGTTTAAAATTAGCAGCTATGGAAGCACTTGAAAATATCGACTACCTTACCATGTAAAATCATTATTTTGAGGAGTAATTCCATACTGCATATTTATTGTGTATCATTGCCCAATCTGGCTTCCTGTTGGAAAGTTGATTTGATCTCTTTATTCTACACAGATTTTTATGGTTCTCTTTTCCAGCACTCTAGCAGGATGTATTATCTAAGTAAGAAGTATAATAGTCTTTGCCTTCAAAATTTGGTGAAAGCAAGTTTACCTAATTATAACCTCATAAATAGATATGTTTTGGTGGTATACATCTACATGTGTTTTTAAACAAATATTTTATTTATTTATTTATTTTTAGACAGAGGAAAAATAAGGGAGAGAGGGAGAGGAACATCAATGTGTAGTTGCTTCTTATGTGCCCCCCACTGGGGACCTGGCCCACAACCCAGGCATGTGCCCTGACTGGGAATAGAACCAGTGACCATTTGGTTCATAGGCCGGCACTCAACCCACTGAGCCACACCAGCCAGGGCCCATGTTTTTAATTTATTTTATTACTTTATTGTTGTTCAATTACAGTTATTTGCATTCTCTCCTCTCCCCTCCCCTCCCCCTCCCCCCAGCCCCACCTCCCCCCCAGCCTCCCCCTTCCCCCTTAGTTCCCTCCATGTGTCCTCTACCCATGTTTTTAATTTTTAAGTCACATTTTATATTAAAAGCTTTAAGTAAAAGCTTTAAGGAACTTTTCAGGGTATTTACAACCTAATTAAACAGATACATAAATATACAAGGTGGAGCAAAAGTAGGTTTACAGTTGTGAGTACATGAAATGGTTTATCCTTGTATTACTATTTATTAATTATTGTATTATTTGCCATATGAACACCTCTAAACCTATTTTTGTCCCATCCTATATATAATTTTTAGATGAAATAGAGTGTGCTGTGTGCTATAAAGGGGGGCAAAAAGGATATGGGAGCCAGACAACTATAATTTAATTGTGGCCTGAGAATCTGTGGTTTAGTTACAGGGAACGCCACCCGATCTGGAAGGATCTAAGCTGCCATTTGTTAAATTGCTGTGACACAAATGGGCCTGGTGCTAGGAACTTTACCTATCTTATCATGTTTAATCTTTATACTTACTCTAATATTATTTAATTATTTTATTGTGATTTAGACTTACTTTCAAAATATTTTCCTTGAGGACAGAGTTACAGAGTTTTGTTCACTTATTCTGTTTAATCGAAAACCTCCTGTGTTTCAATTAAATTTGTGAGTAGTCAGTGGCAGTAAAGTCTTCAAAATAGAAAATCTTAATCTTTATGCAGCTTTTTGTATATTCTGTTTTTGTATTTATCTGTGGATACTTGCATTTGAACAATTGGTTAAATGCTTTTACCTTAGAACAAGAATAGATAGAAAGATTCTCAATGATAATCTCTATATTGAAAAAGGGAATGGTTTGTTATTAAAAATTATTCTCTTGCTTGCCAGGAGATAGTGTCAGTGAGTATAGAACAGTCTAGGGCATGACATGGTTGACTCCAGGAAGAAATGTAGCATGCTATTTAAATTAGAGATGGGTGCTCTTTGAATACAAAGTATTCTATCAAATTACAGGATAAGTGCATCTCCCAGTGGAAGATGTTGCAAAGTGCAAGTACTTGGCTGTAAATGCTGAAAGCTCTTGTCTTTACAGGGTTGGATTCTATGAGTTGTCCATCAAAGACAATGCACCGTTCTCATAGAAGTCAAGAGGTATAAGTTTTCAGATTGATTAGAAACTTCTTCTTCAGTTTTGAATTCCTTTGTGATAAGCTGTGCACTCTTTGTCAGTCCACAAACAAGATGAAATCTTGTTTGTTTAGCAAACAAAATATGTGAGCATAGCAAGTGAAGCTTTAAGAAATAGTTCCTATTGGCCCTGGCTGGTGTAGCTCAGTGGATTGAGCGCGGGCTGGGAACCAGAGGGTTCCGGTTCGATTCCCAGTCAGGGCACATGCCTGGGTTGTGGGCCAGGTCCCCAGTGAGGGCCATGTGAGAGGCAACCATACATTGCTGTTTCTCTCCCTCTCTGTCTCCCTCCCTTCCCCTCTCTCTAAAAATAAATAAATAAAATCTTTAAAAAAATAGTTCCTATTATATCAGTGTTTTCTGAACTATGGTGTGCATGCTACTGGCGGTATATAGACTGCTGGCAGTACACAAGTTTATACTTTATATTTGAATTGTTTTGTTATTTCCAGTCTTTTTTTTAAAGATTTATTTATTTGTTTGTTTATTTTTAGACAGAGGGGAAGGGAGGGAGAAAGAGAGGAGAGAAACATTAATGTGTGGTTGCTTTTTGTGCGCCCCAGCCGGGGACCTGACCTGCAACCCAGGCATGTGTCCTGACCGGGAACCAAACCGGCGATCCTTTGGTTCACCAGTTGGCACTCAATCAACTGAGCCACAAAAGTCAGGGCTGTTATTTCAAGTCTTAGTGCTTATTAGCAAAAAAAGCCTCATGTATCACACTCGTGATTTCATAGATATTATTGTTGAAGTCAAGACTAGAACAGGTAACAACACCTCATTCAGATCAATTGAATTACTGGTGCCTTGCTTAGATATGCCTGAAAGCTCATGGCTGCAATTTTTTAAGGTATAGAGCAAAATTTTACATCCTGAAAATGGTAATTTTTAAATATACAAAGTACTTGTAGTATATGTAACTGTGAATTTGAATCAGGCTTGTGCTCTACTTTTTCTCTGTTTTGTTGTTGAACTAACACAGATCAGTGGATAAAATGGAATTTTTAAAATGTAAAGGTACCAGACTGTGATGGAAATGCTAATAACACTAAGGTATGATTTTGATGAAATCAGCCATATATCTTCAGAAATGAAGATCTAATTTTGTAATTGCCTGAACCATATGCTACTGATGTAAAAGGGCAAACTGCAAAGAAAACTATCACACAAATATGATGAAAATTATTTGAAATTTGTATTTTCTTAAGCATGATGAGAATGAATCTTTTCCTTATATATCTTATGTTTAGAGAAATGTGCTGCTGTGAGACCTTCCAATCCCACATGTTATTTTGAAATATTCAAAGAGTTCTGTACAATATCTACTCCAGAGGTTCCTTAAAAAGTTAAACATATAGTTACCACATGACTAAAATATTCCCCTGATAGGTATATGTCCAAAATAATTGAAAATAGATAGTCAAACAAATACATGGACACACATCTTCACAGTAGCACTGTTCACAAGAGCCAAAAGGTGGAACTATCTCAAATGTCCATTGATGGATAAATATAGATAAATAAATCTTGGTATAAACATACAATATAATATTTAGCCATAAACAGGAATGAAGTACTGATAACACTATACATGCTCAGTGAAAGAAGGCTGGCACAAGGATCACGTAGTATGTGATTCCATTTATGTGAAATATAAAAATAAATAAATCCATAGAGACAGAATGCATATTTGTGTTTGCCAGTGGCTATCAGGAGAGGAGAATAAGGAGCAACTGTTTAATAGATGTGGGTTTTTCTTCTGGGGTGAGGACAATATTATGGGACAAGATAGACAAAGTAGTTGCCCAACACCAGGAATGCAGTATATACCACTGAATTGTTCAATTAAAAATGTTGTTGATTTTGTGTTGTGTGAATTTCACTTCAAACAAATCCAAAAAGGCAAAAAACCCTACCCCATTGTGTGGTGAGTGTGGCACTGTATGGGTAACAAGATGTTAGGTCGTGTATAAACATTTATTATTTTAGGAGATATATATTGTAGGGGTATAAAAATTACTCTCCTTCCACCTTCTAAGTTCTAGCTGGGCTAATCAAATTAATGGAGACAGATTAATAGGAGAAAATGTCCCACGTTTATTTTGTAAATGTATATTCAGGGGTACTATAAGATAGGAGGCCCCCAAAGAGGTATTAGGCAGTTGAGTTTTATATGCCATGCTGGAAAAAGGAGAAGGGGACAGGCGTCTGGGATTCCAAGGGGAAAGTAGGCAATTCATAGATAGAAGAGAAAGAGGGAACATGTGGCAAACAAATTCCTGCTAGGCTACCCAGAAATAATGAGACATGGGGGACCCTTGTTAACACACCCTTGTATGGATCCATACTTAATTGGGCTAAGGTGAAAATCCTTATGCTAAGTATTTCTTTAGCATATAAAATTTTTTTAGCATATAAAATCTTATATGCTAAGATTCTGAAATAGGCCTTTCCATCTTAATTACTTTAGGCAGGAAAAGGGGATGGCCAAACGTTCTTTCTGAATCTTTTGTTTCTTAATAACCAGTTTAAAATCAATGTCCCAAAAGCCACATTTGTGGTACCAAAAGTTTAGTGCCCCTTAGTATCTATTTTTTATAATTGCCTTCTCATTAACTTAAGTTATAGCAGTCTTTCATTTGTAGTAGTAAATATAAGTTTTCCCACTCAGATAAAAGTAAATTTCAAAGAGTGATTTAAAGAAAAATACAACACATAGACAAAGCCAAAGGGGTAGGATCGAGGGTGGGAGGTGGGGATGGGTGGGGCAGGGGAGAGTAGTGTGGTGAAAATGGATATCACTGTACTTGAACAACAATGCAAAAATAAAGAAAACTAAATAATAAAGATAGTACTAAGATATGAAATGTGAAGGCAATCACAGATGATGGAAGAATAGGAGACCTTAAGAAACATTACTGTATATACTATGCTCAAGTCAATTAATTTTTAAGATGTGTTTTTTGCCTTAGATACTTTCAACATAATAAAAGAGATAAGCCACATCTATAAATAATTCTAGGAAGAAACTGAATGTGTCAAGTGCTAAAACTGAGACCAGATAGACTGAGGTCAAGAATAGGTACCTTTTGGATAATTGGTACCATTGAAGAAAATGGTAGAATATAGAGGGAGAAAATTAACCAAGAAATTTGCTTTTTCGCATTGGGAACAGCAGTAATTAATAAATACAACAGACAATGTATTCAAGTTCCATATGTTATGGACTTTCTGCCTCTACCTTTTGTCCTCTCAGTAACTCGGCATCAACCTGGGCTCCCCCTCTCCCTAACAACCCCACATTTAAAGATAGTGCAATAGAGGACTTAAGTAGTGGAGTCTTGAGCAACACTGAGTGGGGTCAAATTCCAGTTCCGATATTTACCCGTTGTCTACTGTTAGTCATGCCATTTGATTTTTCCATGCCTTAGATTTCTCTTTTGTAAAATGGGGATATTAATAGTACCTATATTATAAAGTCATAGTAAAGATTAAATATGTTAAATGGGGAAGGGGGAGGGGATAATGGGAGAAAAAGGGGACGGGTCATCAGGAACATGTATAAAGTACTCATGGATAAAGCCAAAGCGGGGTAGGATTGAGGGTGGGAGGGGCAGGGAGAATGGTGGGGAGAAAATGGAGACAGCTTTACTTGAGCAACAATAAACATAAATAAATAAACAAAACCAAGAAAAGGAAATAACAGTACACAAAATGTAATGCAGTAGTTCATTTTAGCTGTTCTCTAAAGCTTACAATGAAAACTTTCACTGCCAACAGCGTTCTCTGTCTATTAAAACTCTCATGTATAGAACTCATCAGAAATTTAAATTCTAATCCTTACTCAATCTTATACTCTACCTTTGAACTAAGCATAAATAAAAGGCCTTAAACAAACAAACAAACAAAACCCCAACAACAACAAAAAAGCGCGCTAGAGTTGGGCAGGGGATTGGAGGGAGGGACATTCCCTTCCACTGAGGGAGGATTATGGGGGGCTATTCTTAAACTAGGAAGGCACATCGAAATGGCATGTACTCTGAAGCCCACTTCCCTGGCTGGTTGGACACAGGAGGCTCAGGCACCCAGGCCAGGAAGAGACCAGATGGCATGGGGAGGTTCCTGGAGTCCTCCCCTGTGCTCCAGGGCCTGCGTGGAGTTCAGCAAAGGAGGCAGAGGGAGGAGGCCTGGTTGGCAAAATGCTATGGCCCTGTTCCACAAGAGAGGCCTTGAACTGTCATGACTCAGAAGCATCCTTCAGCCACCTGCATCTTTCTCCCAAGAACCATACTTTTAAAAAGGGGAAGGGAATTTTGGGTGAGGTCTAGGACCAGCCTGGCCAAGCAGAGGGTGGGAGGGTGTTTGTTTTTCTGATTGTGCCTTCTTTGCCAGGGAATGGGTTTTGGGGCAGAAACTGAGTGTCTTTATTTCAAATTGCATGCTTAAAATAAAAGATTCCTTTTTCCTTTCAAAAAGATTAAAGATGTTAAATGATCAAATGGGTAAAGCATTTATAACACTGTTTAGTTCACGGTACATGATCAACAGACATTCACCATTATTATCATCTCCAGTCAGTAAGTCCTATCTATTCTATCTCTGAAAAATTCTTTTGAATGTCTACTTCTATTGCTTTTGTTTACAACTTTATGGTGTCACAATTGCAATTGCCCCTTAACTAGTTTTGCCTCTCCTTCTCTCCTCCATCCCCTCTGTGCCACCTGACTGCCTGACACATTCCTACTTATTCTTAAACATTCAACTCAGGTGTCACCTCTGTGAAACTTTCCCTGATTCCCTGTCTTAGCCCAGTTAAGGCTCTTCATGTGCATGAATATCACCTTGAGAATACCTCCACTATAGTGCATCTCACATGGCATAGTGCATCTCACATGGTATTGTGATGGTATTTGGTATTCCCTGGGCTGTGACCACTTTGAGGGATGGGGAACTGGACTTACTCAGGTTTCAACTTCCAGCCTAAACACAATGTTTGTTGCAAACTACATGCTTACTAATTGTTTGGGTGGATGAATGAGTGGCCTCTTCCTTTAGAAAGCTTACAGTCTTCATGTTGGAAGTTGAGGTGAGCACATGTAAGGCTAAACAAAAACAGTATGTGGTAAGTTCTCTAAGAGTTTAGAAAAGAGGGGACTTAGTGAGTTTTAGAGAAATCAAATTAGTTTCAAAAAGGTAGAGTTTGATTTGGAATTTGAAGACAGACACAACTTGTGTGAATGGAGGAGTGGCCACAATCTAGGCCAGGGGAATGTTCTATGAGTTGAATGTGGATGGTGACAAAAGAAAAGCATCTAGCATCTCCAAAACAGAGAAGAGATCAGCTTAACCAGGGTGTGCTTGGTGGGGGGAGGCTGGGAGGTGGAGTGGTGGTAGGTGTGAGGAGGAGGTGTATGTTGAAAAGTATAGCTAGTTCCCATACTAAATGACAAGTGTTCTAAAGGTTGATTTACAAATCATTTGTTCAGATATGACACACCATATACAAGATGGTGAAGTTTTGGGCTATGCCCCAAGTATTGTACTTAACCTACTAAGTAGCTGATATATCCATGGACTGTACTAGCTTGAGCTGCAGGGATCAGGGGTTAGAAAAGGCATGGTGGATTCTGGGCTAGAAGACACTGAGTGGTAGAAGTTGAGCTTTGTTGTTCTCCTATGATCCCTTCTGCACCATTTTCTACATCGGTTTCCTTTTCTCTATCTCTATATGTAGGTTCTTTATTCTTCAACCCCCACTCAGCTTCCTTCAAATACTACCCCACTCAAGGTTGTAGGGATTCCAAAACCCAGGTTCTCATCACTTGCCTTCCCCATTACCTGAAGGCAAGAGCTCTTTGCTATTTGCCAATGTGAGAATAAACTGATAGTCACCCCCCCGCCAGCAGCTGTACTTACAATTTTAACAAGCTTCTTTTTAGCTCAAATGAACCTATAGTTGCTGAAACTTCTGGCAATAGTACAAAGCAAACAATAAGAAGGGGGATGAAGGGAGGGGAGGGAGAGAGGGAGAGAGTGAAGGTATGGGATAGATGGATAGATAGGGAGGGAGGGAGGAGGGAGAGAGAAAGTTCATTGTTGAGAGTGAGTTGACATTGTAGGAGAAGATATTTTGGGAAAGGGAAAGCCTTTGCTGATTTCCCTTTCTATTCTACCTCCCTTTTCCCAAATTGTTTCTGTATAGTCCTCTCTTGAAACCACAGAAATAATAAACTGCATTTTTAAAAATTATGGCTCCCATGGCAATTCTGGGCAAAGGGGTTTTGTGTTTTCTGATTTTCTGCAAATCTAGGATGGCCTATAATGTGAAATAGGGTTGAATAAATAAAGTGGGCTGGGGTTGAGGGGACCTGGAAAGTGGAGTGTACAAATACATCCACTGAAATAAGGAGTCACAGAAGGTTTTTGAAGATTTTATTTATTTATTTATTTTTAGAGAGAGGGGAAGGGAGAGAGAAAAGGAGGGAGAAAAACATTGATGTGTGGTTGCCTTTTGTATGCCCCCCAACTCGGGACCTGGGCTGCAACCCAGGCATGTGCCCTGACTGGAATCAAACCAGTGACCTTTTACTTTGCAGGATGATCCCCAACCCACTAAGCCACACCAACCAGGGCTCTCACAGAAGGTTTTTTTAAAAATTACTTTATTGTTGTTCAGTTACAGTTGTCTGCATTTAGGTTTTTGAATAGAAGATTGAGAAGATGAAGGCAGTAAGGAAGACGTAATTAATTCCAAATTTTGGATTGGAAATGATGGGGTATTAAATTCACTCTTGGCTTGGTTAATACATACAGAATCCTGTTTTTTTTTTTTTTTGCTACTTTTTTTTCATTACACTGGTACTTCTTCCTTTAACTGTTAGTGTCTGCTTCCCTGGCTATCTGACTGTTCTCTGTGGCTTCCGAGCCAATCTTTCTTTTAGGATCCAGAACACCAGAGGTTTTTTTTTTATTTTTATTTTTTAATGATTCTTGTGGTTCCTACTAGCCCAAGGGACTTATACACTATGTTTCTGTGTCCCAATAGCAAAATTCAAGTCCAGTATTAGCAAAACACAGCTCCCTTTTATAAGCCACATTACATTTGTTTAAATAAAAACCACAGCCTTTCTAACTGTACCCTAGAACATACCAGCTGCAGAAGCCTTCACCCCCTAAGCCACAGGTGGCAAACACAAGTCCTGCAGGCTGAATCCGGCCCTCCACCTTGTTTTATCTGGCCCGGCACCTTGTTTCTATCCCACAGCAGCGCCAAACTCCTTGCCCCTTGTTAAGGAGTAGTTACATTTATACAGTCTTGAAATTACATTTGGCCCTTTGAAGGCAACCACAAGGCTAATGTGGCCCCCAGTGAAAATGAGTTTGACACCCCTGCCTTAAGCATATGTGAAACATTGTGAATAGGCTCTTCCCTATGGGCACCTTATAGACTTTTATTCTTTATATTATTCATTATGTTAATATCCTTGATATTTCTACTCTGCCAGTTTATATAAAGGGAGAGTCCAGGAAACGGGGTGAGATAGGGATTTGAGACATCTCTTTAAGTTTAAATTATATTTCTCATTGAAACAGGAGATTCATAGATCTTTAATTAAGTATATACATTTTCTTCAACTTTGAAAGTTACAGGGGCTTCTTAGCATTGGGCCCTCCTGTGTTGATTTGTATATTTTCTTCTACTGCTCAGCATACCATTTGAGTTACTAGGTATTGGTGATGTACAGTGGCTTGCTTGGTTAAATTTACTATTTTATTTTTTTTTGTTAAATCTAGTAGAGCAGTTATTGTTAAAATTGGATTTTGCGGTTAGTCCTTCATCATCACTAGTTATAATAACTTAATAGTATTTAACAGTCCAAAATATGTTTTTACTGTTTTCTATTAGCAGTCCATAGAAATAATTGGTTTTAGGAGAAGCCATTTCATATTTCAGTGTTAACTGGTCTTGGTGACAAACTATTTAAATGCATTTCTTCAGTTTATAATCCAAAGTGACAGGAGCTATAGCATTTAAAGTGCCATGGGAGTTTTGAAAACCTAGTACCAGAGTCTGCTAAGGGATGTGAGAGAAGGTTTCATGAAAGAAGATGTGGTCTGACACTTAAGTATTACTAGAAATTTGCTTGGTAGACAAGGAGGGCAGGAAATTCCAAGTGGAGAGAATATCATATGTGAAACCACTGAGGCATGAGAGAGTATGGAACCTTTAAGGTCTATGCCAAGAAATTGCTAATTGAGGCATACAAGGGAGCTCTGTAAATTGGCATCAGGAATGTACTTCTAGCTTAGGTGTAAGTTGATCATTCTGCAACTTTAATCATATAGCATTCTATATCTTTCATAACTTATTCCTCCATTCCTCTGGCCATTTACTTCCTTAAGATCAATGTGAAAAGACCATTCTTTTTTTTTTCCTTTTTGGTGGTATTTAGGAGTCATATTTGTGTTTTCCCCCCTAAAATAAATATTATTACCATATAAAGGTGACTAATGAACACTGAATTAGGTGTTAGGGGACCTGGGTCCTTGTTTTCCTGTTCTGTCAGCACCTATGTCACTTGAGCCAAATCATTTAATAACTCTGTCTTTTCACTAGTAAAATAAGAATATTAACATCTGCATTGCCTACCTCAGGGTTAGTTGAAAATGAAAATGAGACTCTTAAAAATTAAAAAGTCTAATAAACTTTTTTACTTGGAATTTTGCTGGCTGAGGCTATCACCTGGCATTTAAAACAAGTAAAAGTACCTTGTGGAGTATCTATATCAGAAAATCAGATTGGAAAGTAATAAAGAGAAATAGTTTAATTTCCCCATTAACTCCATGTCTGCCCTTCTGTCTGTGGAATGCTATTTAAGTTATTTCTATGTTTTGAAATTTACATGATAAAATTTTCTTCTTCCCAATGGTCTGTTATGTGTATCTTTGGTTAGTAAAATGAGTTGATAAATTTCATACTCAACCTTGAAAAATTTATATCTATTACATAGTTTGAATTACTCATGAATTACCCTCAATCATTTGTGTTACTTTATAGTGGTATGAACTGAGTTTTGTTACACTTTAGGGAAATGTAAGAAGGTTATGATTCGTTCAAATAGGAATGAGAGGTTATATAACGTGGCTTTCTACTTCCTTTGCCATTTTTCCTAATCCAGTGACAATACAGGCAGAGTTATTAGTAACAGGAAAAGGCACTTCAATTCATTTCCTTCCCTTTGATCCCATCTTTCCCATTAAATTGAATGGTAATACTAGTGGAATTTGATAATTCACCTGAAATATGAACATCTGGGATGTAGGAATATAAGCAATTGCTTCCAGTATAAATATCTCTCACCAAACATTCTTTAGATCAATGTTTCTGAAAATCTATCATCCGAGGATATTTCTGTATAATAGAGAACTCTGTAAACCACTTAACTCATCATGCTTTGAGCCCGCTTACATACACCAGAAGAAAGGAAAAGAGTTCTGCTGTGGATGAGATAACATGATCACGGTATTTTACATGGAATGTGAATGAATTATTTATACTAGATTAATATAGACCCTGTCATCAAAGTCGCTAATAATATGAGACTTACTGTGAATTACCGGGAGGTAGTTATTCCCATCTTGTTTCCTCATACAACTTCTTGATGAACTAGTTGGATAAAATACCTATTCTAGTTCAAATTGTAATGCAGAATGATTATTGCTTTTCCTGCCAGGCCTCAGGTAACTACTCTGGTGATTGTTCTGTTTTACACAAATCTAAGTGATGAAATAGTCTGGCTTATTTTCTCTTTGTTCTGAAATCTATTGTACCATTGATACATCGCTTAGAAAATTTCTTCTGAAGACTGAGGAGATTAAATCATTTTTATATTCCGTAAGTACTACCCTTTTTTGGTTTCTTCAGAAAAATATGGCACATATTCAAAATTACATTCTTTATTTTTATCTGTATTTGAATATTTTCCTTAAAAGTTAGTGGAAAGGAAAGTGGTCAGTTTTTGCACTCAATAAACAAAAAGGAAGGTGTAGAAAGCTTTTATCTGGGATATTTTTAAGTCATTGACAGAATGTTTTCTGGTATCAACTGCTTTTTAAAATTATTGGCAGAATCCTCTTAACTCTCTTTAACATTAAGTGGTTGAATAGATGAAAAGTTTTTTTTTAATTGTCTACATAAAAGAAAGCACCATGGTTTTTTCATCATTGCATAAATCTAAGACATTATTCATGCATAAAAAGGATAAGACAAAGCTGAATGCTAATGCAAATGTCAAGGAAAGCTTGTCTGGGTATTTGACACTGAGCATAATGGGGTGTGGTTCCACAGGGAGAGGACACTAAATATTTACACCCCAGGATATGTTTCTATGGTAAATCTTCTTGTCCTAGATTACTCTCCCAGCTAACACTATCCCCCCCTTTTTAAAATGCACCCCTTCTTACACTTGGATTTTCTCCCTTAATAATACTATGGGGGAGAAACAAACTTTCCTCTGCCGTCAAAATTCTTTAGGCTGGTCTAATAATCAAATAGACATAAGACAGATTAGCAAGAGAAAATAACCAAATTTAATACATACATATGTATGAGAACCCCACATACATGAGAGTCAGAGACCCCACATGCAGGAGAGGGTCAGAGACAGAAAGGGAAAGTGAGGTACTTAAGACAGTTTGAGTCAGGGTTGAGGTAATGTACCTTAGCAGGGGTGTCAAACTCATTTTCACCAGGGACCACATCAGCCTTGCTGTTGCCTTCAAAGGGCCGAATGTAATTCCAACTCCTTAACAGTTAAGGAGTAGTTACATTTATACAGTCCTAAAATTACATTTGACCCTTTAAAGGCAACTACAAGGCTGATGTGGCCCCCGGTGAAAATGACTTTGACACCCCTGCCTTAGGGCTTCAGAAGGTAATTATACAGAGAGAGCACATGTTTAGTAATTTGTAGTTTGCCCTGCCATATTGATAGGTAAAAATCATTTCAGGTGATAACTCTTATCGTGAGCCAGGCTCCTAATTTATTTTAGATAGTCAAAGAGAGAGCAGAAGTTTCTCTCCAGCCCACAGGGTTTCAGTTGCCCCTAGCTCAAAATAATGTACACACCACAGAGGCATATCTTGGGGTGGCTAGTTCTGAACCCACACAATTCCTTATGAGGTTCTAAACCTTCTAGTTCTAATCCCCTATCCTGACTCTCCCATCTCTTTCTGTGGTCTTCATGAATTCTTTGTGTTTATTGCATGGACCTTGATGTGAATTCTCTTGGTTTACTGAAAGTACTAAAACACAACCACAGTCCACCACCCTTATAGATTTTCCCTCACAAAGATCATAGCTCCATCATTCTGCTATTTTGTTGGTGTCCCTTTCCTAACATTTCTTTGGAACTTTGGAACCAGAGCAATGTTGCATAGCAATGCAGAATTGGTGCCCAGTACAGATCCAGTTCTTTTCACAATTCATATCTTTTCTTTTTCAGACTTGAGAGTGGTGAAGACAGTTACTGACATTAGTGTGTACTGTGAAGTCTGGGAAGGTGTGTTTTTTAGTCCATTTGCCCTCAGGTTCTGACTTTTGCCTTAATATCATCTCCTCACCATCTTTTTTCACTTTATAGGCAAAAGGCCAAAAAGGTTTCTTGAACATTGTATACTAAACATTAGGAACAATGCATGGTTTAATAAAAGAACACTTAAAAACTGTAGACTCAAATTACAATGGACTACACCACAGGAAACAATGGAATTTGAACTGGCTCTGGAGGAATGTGTCAAGTTTAGAAAAGTGAAGAGATTTCATTCAAGAGAACCTCTGGAGCAAAAGTGAGAAGAACAAAGCAATATTTGAGATACAGAATGGGAAGTTAGTGTTAGGGGATACTAGACAGTGAATTAATTGGAAGACTAGATTGGCCAGCTTGTGGTGAGTTCTTAGTGCTGGGCATAGTTGCTTGATTAGTTCCTTGAGTGATCCATTTAGTCAACAAATGGCTTCTCACAACTCATAGGATAAAGTCCAAGCCTCTTTACTGGCATGTAAGGTCTTCTTCTGTATACCTTAAAATTCATCACCTCAACGCTATGTACCCTAACCTCCTTCCAGTCATATTGAGGAGTTTTCTAATTTCCCAGCATGTTGCACTCCCTCAAATCTCCACTAAAGCTTCTATACCATGTTTTGTGTTGTACATGTCTGAGTACATATCTGTTTTCTTATTCAACTGGAGCTTCCTGAGAGCAAGGGGTTGTGTTTCATTCTCCTTCACATCCATATCACTTCGCAGGGGTACCTACTTAATATGTAGCAAATGCTTAACAAATATGTATTGAATATTTACTTTATATCAGTATAGTTTTACTTTAAGAGAGGCATCTAAAAGCAATATGATTGATATAGTTAAGATGAGAGATCAGTTATAGGTATGTTTTGAAGTAGCTCATTTGTTTAAAACAACAAAGAAATATTAGAGAGTAGATTCCTAGAAAATCAATAAAGAATAAAGGATAGGATTTAATAACTAGCTACTAGGAGCTCTAGAGAATGAAGAGTTAAAGATAATAAAGATTTAAGGTTACTTTCAGGTAAACATTTTTTTGTAAGTCAGATCTCCTGGTATTAGTATCTCCTCGCCCTACCTTTGCTATGAAGATGAACACTTTGTTCCCATTCAATGTTGTGGAGCTAAGTTCAAGATTCATATGGTTCTGATCTTCATATATGATCAGGAATTAAGATATGAAATATAAATAGTTCAACCACGCTGACTACAATTTCCTGTGAAGGGAAGGTGTGCAGTGCATAGATTTTTAAATATATAAAGTGTTTCTGCTTTTGGGGATTACAACTGAAGTGCTATACCAGGCAGATGCACTGGGGTGCGCTACTGTGTAGTAGAGCCTAGCTGCATCACAGCTCTTAACTTTAAAACTCCAGAGAATTTGATGAGAGAGGGATCCACAAGAACATGACAAATGATGAGAGTTCAAACCTTAAGAGAAAAATGGGCTTATTGGTAAGATACCTTTTTCTTTCTTTATTTACTGCTGTTACTTATTCATTAAAATAGCCAGCCTGTTGTTTTCATGTGTGGCTGTGAAGCGGTGTACAAAAATCAATTTTATATGTATTGTAGAATTCAGGAGACATATTGGTAACCATGCAAAAATCATAGGAAGCATATATAAAGCTTGAATTTAAAAAAACCATGAAGGAAATTTTACTTTATTTCAGACTGTGGTATAACTTTCTTTATATAGCTTAAATGTAATACAGGTATAGAAATACATATATATATATATGTATGTATTTTAAAAGTTAAAATAAAGGATAGTGGCTTGTGTAGATACATAATTTCACTCAGTTACCAGAAGGTGGCACACCAGATTCTTCTTAAATACACAAAAGAAAGGAATAATATTAATAGGAATATAAAATAAGCTGTATTTAAAGATACTTCAATGTATTTTAAGCAAAAAATATATAATTGTTATTTGCATGGTTGGGCTTAGTGTTAAAACAAGACAAATATGAAATTAACCCATTATAATTTTTATGATTAAAATAATAATTTTAATGTGTATAACATTAGTGGACTTTGAAATAGTGTTATTATTAGGGAAGTGCTGTTTTGAATTTACTATATAAAAAAGAAATAAAGTACTTGCTGCCTACCTTTTGCATAAGAAGTCATTAGATTGAGGGTATTGTATAAATTCTCTGCCAAGGTCTTTCTAAAGATACTATTAGGCTATGACTTTGATTTAGTTGTGCCTTTAATAATGCAATAGTGCTTTCTGAGATGACCCAGAAAAAACCCAAAACTGTTTATTTTTAAGACAAAGTTAGATAAGGGTAATGCCTAGTAATGTTTACCTTTTATAAGCTAAAAACAACATAAATGAAATAAATGTAAATAAATTCAATTTTGTGTTAGAGCTTCTCAAACACCTGCCAGCTTACTTTATTTTTTAAAGAGAGTTGAATGCATACACTGCAATGCTTCTGTAGTAGTCTCTATTTTAAAAACTGCATTCCTGAAGCAGTACCAGAGTATGTTCACTGTTGCCTTTTGTATCAGTCCAAAGGAGACAGACATATATCAGAACTTCACAAAAACAAAATCTTCTGTTTGGAGACAGTACATCTATTTATATGTTTTTATTAACTACAACCAGTATGAAAATAAGAAAATCGGTAGTGAATGAACATAGGAGAACATTATTCATCTGTTCTCTGAAAGCTTGTAATGTGTGTTGTGTTTAGGTTTTTAATGTAAAAAAAAATATCAGCAAAGAATTGAACTTTAGGCTTACAAAGCTAGAATATGACAAAGCATTCCAAGGCTGAGTATATATTTACTGGAAAAGTGTTTCCTTGTGTCCAAATTTGGCTAGTGTAGTCTTTTAGATCAGTTGCCAATAAATGTTGTATTTAATGTCAGTCTTTATTCTGGACTTTCTAAAACATTAAGAGATCTTCTAAAAACAAATAGAATTTTATGGCTTTCTAGTTAAGGTTTTTACAACGTTAATTTAGATATTTTTAAAGGTTCTGCGTGGTCTTAACTGTTCAGGATTTATAAACATGATTTATTAATTTACAGCTAAAATATTTGCAGAGTATGTTTTGAAAAATGTAAACAAAATACAATAAAGCCACAATTAACCTGATTTTTTTGCACTCCACTTTCAGGAGACGGAGGCAATTGTCTTTAAAACAAGCCGATTTCAAGGACATATTCAAAAAATCAACTTCAGGGTATGTCCAAGGGTCTGCATTTTCCTTTACTTTTTTGTCAGTGAGAATTTATTTTCATAAAAAAGACCCTGAGATACTAGAAGACATTTAATCATCAGGAAAACTTAAGTAATGTCTAAGGCAATGTATTTCTTAAGACAAAAATGATAAATTATTCTGTTGAAAAGCACCATGTGTCATTGTATTATGCTTTGTATTTACCAACGTGCTTTCACAAATACAAGTTCAGTTGTTTTTCGTAACAATGCTGGGAGTCTGGCAAGAAAAGTGGCAGCTTCCCTATTTTAGGGATGAGGAAAGACAACACAGGAAGTCACAAAGCTCGTTAGTGACAGAGCTGTAGCCAGACCACAGGTGCCTAGCTCTCTCCTCTTCTGTATCCTTCCTCATCGAAAAAGTTTGGAAAAAGTTTTTAACTTTTCAATTTATATTGTATATCAATATAATTGACAATACCTTTGTCTCCTAATGCCTGTATTTCACAATTTCGCATTTTGCACCTGTCTGCTTCTGTGCCTATCAGCCAGATGGAGTCCTTGCTTTCGGACTCTCCCAGATCTCAAAGGATCTGGAGTGTGGAAAGGCAAGATAATGGCTGTGGACAGTGCAGATAGACAACTAGTGGTGAGCAACCAATGTTGATATGATGAGGAAGGCAAGGGACTGAGAGAGAAAGCAATCTCGCTAATAGCTGGGATTATCTTGAGTGGGGGGGGGTTAACGATCTTGATTTTAAAGCAGTGTTCCTCTGAGTTTAATAGAATAGGCATGAAAATCAGTTGGAGTAATTATTTAAAATTGAGACTAGTGGGTCCCAGCCCCAGACTTCTACAGACTTCTATATTTAAATATTCACACTACATGATTCTTTTTTTTAAAGATTATATTTATTTTTTAGAGAAAGGGGAAGGGAGGAAAAAAGAGGGAGAGAAACATTGATGTGCAAGAGAAGCATCAATCGGTTGCCTCTCACAGGGCCCACAACCCAGGCATGTGCCCTGACCTGGAATCGAACTGGTGACCTTTTGGTTCACAGACCAGCACTCAACCTGCTGAGCCACACCAGCCAGGGCCCCACGTGATTCTTATGCATACTTTAGTTTGAGAGCATCTGCCTTCAATGTTTAGGACGTTTCTCTCGGTATATGTATTGGAGTGGAAAGAAAAGAGCCACTTTTCTCTCAGTAGCATCAGTATTTCTAGTCAAAACATATGGGGGCAGGAGTCAGGCCAGGGTGAGGGATGACAGATATTACTTACACACTGCTATATGTACATCTGAGGTATAGCACAATAGCTATTGTGCATTATGGTGACTATGAGATATTTTTAAAAGGCTTGTGTCTGTTTTAGTCTTGAAGAATGTAAAGGGAGGAAAGATTTCTACTGAAAGATGAAAAATAAATGAGTTGTGGTATTTTGAGTTAACTATCCCAGTTTTAAATGTAAGTTAGTTTAAAAACGGCTAGAAAACTATGCTATCCAGGATTCTGGATAGTTATGGCTTACTGTGGTAATATATGTACGCTTACTTGTGTTTTATATGTGAATATGTAGTCCGCCTGATTAGATTGTAAGGGATTTGCAACCAGGAAACACTATATATTTGTAACATCTAGCAAAGTCGTAATTTTTCAGTACTTACTGGTGATTGAACTAATTCAGTGCACATGTCTTCTCTACATGTTTTGGGCTAGGCATAGTGAGTTGATTGATTTTGGTGTTTGTCAAATCCAAGGAGTCTACTATCCTACATTGTCAGTAAAGCCTAATATACTGGAGGTCTCAGGTTAAACAAATGTGTTTTAGTTGACAAATACAAAAACAGGGTCCTAATCAATCAATCAATTTGCTAATTCTTGTTGCCTGTTTAGAGTATCAGTTTAAGCTTGATTCTGCTGCCTCTTCACTCTCTTTGGAACACAGTTTATGTTCTGTGCTTTACAAATCTGAATCTCAAAAATTGGTAATTCTAGAAATCCAAAAACATAGATATTTTCATTTACGGAACAATTATTATCACAGGAATTTAAACAAAATGGCCAGATACTGTAATGGAAAGCACACAAAAATGCTCAACAGTGTCTCTTATTTAGATCAAGCTGAAGAAAGAATGAATGAATAAATACATGCTAGATAAAGGGAAGGTGTATTTTACTTACGTGTGATATAGCTTCAGAATTCCAAGAGAAATAACTGACTATTTAAAACATATTTGATTTTGAAGACATAAAATGGTTGGTTCTGATCTTACTGGTTGAAGTAGACTTAAAAAGATAGTCAAGAAACCCAAATTTAAATTGAATCTAGCTTAAACCTAGGGTCAATCTAGAAGATGGACTGGATTTTTATTCCCTTGTATCAAAGTCACACTTACTTTAGTCAGTCATAGCACATGAAATAAAGGATAAGAAATGATTTCCCCCCATTGGACAACCATTGCATCCAAGTAAAGAAGTTAGACATAAGTCAGAAATAATGTTGTGATTAGTTTTTAACACAGGGGCACTTTATATAACAAGAGTTAATGATGTCTTAGAATATAGATTATCATTGAATTGTTAAATATGTTTTTCAGGCATGGCAGTTTGAAATTATACACTTTTTGGATAGCTTCTATAATTTAGACTTACCACCATATATTTGACATGTTTCAATATAACTCTTTCTATATCTCCCTCTTTTTAAGGAAAAAATATTATAACTTAAAATCACCTAAGAAAAGAATTATAAATGAGAAAATGAGAAGGATCTCAAAATAGTCATGTAAATAGAGGTATTGAACTGGTTGCTAAATGTCTTGGGTCTCACCATAGTAGGCAAACACCTTTATGAAAACTATTGAGCCCTGTGTTATGGCATTGTGTCACAAGGTTCAAGTTTGAAATTGACTCATCTTTGGAGCTTAAGTTTTTTTTCATTCATTGTATAGTGGAAACATTTTATTTTTAGTCAACAATAGTTTCTACAGGAAATTTAAAGTTTTGATGGCTTGGCAAGTGGTAAAAACAAAATTAAAGCAATTGAATATAAAGGGCCCCGTTCAATGGAAACTTTAAATAGTGTTGTATAATCTTAATGAATTGTTAGGATTAGCTTCTAGTTAGCAAAACATTATTGTGATTGCTCTATAAGCATTTGAAATCAAGATTTACAAATACAAAGAGGGAGAAAGACGGGAAAACTAGGTAATCTTCTAGATCTCCTTTTTAGCTATAAAATTTATGGTGCATTTGAATGTTATAATTCCTCTTTGGCTGAGAAGGTATAAATATAATTTTAAAAAATAATAGCATTATTTTATTTTACTTGGTATATTAATGAAAATGTCATATATTATTCTAAAGGTCTTTTGGTAACTCAGATTTTTATACAAGTGTAGGTATTTCTGAAAGAATGTAGACTATAGCAAAGATTACTTTCTTTAACTGGCATGCCTTTTGAGATTGGGTATGTGATGTGCTTATTATTGAACAGTCTTTCAACCATTATAGATAAAGAGTATTAGAAATTATTTACTCATATCAAAATAGATCAGGGTTTACAAAAATTACAATTGTCATATTGTGTACTACATTGTCTTCATGCAACTTCTGTAGTTTTGCTTCTGTATCTGATGCCACCAAAATTAAAACAAAGTCCTGAAACTATTTGAAAAGCTTTATGTGAATGTATTTTTTAGTTAGTAGAGCTAGATTCTTAACTTTTCTTTCAGTAATACTGTACACCTTATATGGCTTTTTATTTTGATAAGTTTGCAGGTTTAATGTACAAACACTTCAGAAAATCTAACAATGGTTTGCATATTTTGTTTTAAGCAGATACTTAGGAAGTTGCTGAAAGAGGAGATTTTTCATTAGAGCAATCCATCATCACTATAGTGATGCATTTATTTCATTAAGAAAGCATGTGTTTTGGGTGATTTTTGTCAATACATACTTATTTTTAACAAGTTAATGTGTATATTTCCTTCATTGTAAAGATTTATAGACTAAAATTGTCAACAGATGAATATTTCTTTTACCAGAACCCTGCTTTTAGTAACAGCAGAATCAATAAGAACATTTAAAAAACCTTCCATGATATACCCTATCTTCAACACAATTCTTATTTAATCACTCCTCTGATTATAAACTTCTTTTTCAATTTACTCAACAAGTTATTATGTGCTTTCCAATTTGCCAGGAATAGTGCTCAATAGGAAGATGGATTCAGGGATTCCTTCTGGAAGGAGGAGCAAGAATTTGGGGAGGGCATTTCAAGCAGATGAAGTAGCATGACTAGAGCACAGGGTGTGGTAACAGTATAGCCTCTTATTCAAGCACTGGATGCATTATCCTTATTTGATCACGATAAACTCTCTAAGTTGCATTTTTCAATTTAAAAAGGTTCATACAAATTCAGGTTTGTAAATAGTTTACATTTAAAAATCATTGGTTTCCACTATAACTCCTAGCACAAATAAACACTTTGGTTTGGAATTTAAAGCATTTTTTAATAAATGGAAATACTTAAGAATTGATTTTGTTTATGCATGTCAAAGATGCACAAATACTTACTTGGGTATATGGATTGGGGAATCATATATGAATGAAACACTCAAGGTAACCCCCCCAAAAAAGCCATAAGGAATATGGATACTACAGAAAACAAAAGGAAGAAGGAAGGGCAAAAACTTCTGAATTTCCCATTCATTGCTGATTTCTTTTCAGCTGTAGTGAGAAAGGGCAGTCAGAATCATTGAGTCTTCAGCAACTGAATCTTCCTTGTTCTCTGCTCAGTCCTTCTGTATTTTTGTCCTCCCACCCAAACTTCTCTCTTAGTACCATGACCTCATTCTTTTGACCCCAAATTATAAAAGGTGCTACATAAATAGCAGGAACCACTATCATTCTGGCTTTCCATTCTTCTTCCAGTCATTACTTTTTTTCTCCTTTGGTCCCATTACCTATTGTTTCCTGTCTTATCAGCTTACCAGCTCTTCTTACTGTTGTGCTATACCCC